>PVIR01036252.1:0-15925 GCA_004026965.1 Petromus typicus
TTTTTTTTTTTTTTTTTTTTGAGATTTTGAGACAGGGTCTTGCTTTGTAGTTCAGGCTTGCCCTGAGCTCAGCCTCAAACTCACATCACAGCAATCCTCCTGCCTCTGCCTACTGAGTTCTGGGATTACAGGCTTGAGCCACCACACCCGGCACTGTGGTGTGTGGTACTGGTTGCTGTTGGGCATGAGTCTCCACTACCAGTATTGTATGTGGTTATGGGGGATTGAATCTGGGGCTTTGCGCTTGCAAGATAGGCACTGGAACCACTGAGCTAAATCCCCAGCCCTGTTGCTGGTTAATTCTGAAATAGCAACCATTCTTTGTGGAATGAGTTGAAACCTCAGTGGTGTTTTTGTCTGTATCTCTTGAAACAACCAATGATGTTGAGCATTTCTTCATATACTTCTTAGCTGCTCTTACTTCTTCCTCTGAAAAGTATCTATTCATTTCAGATGCCCATTTTTGAATTGGGTCTTTAATTTGTGTCGGCTGATTTTTTTAAGCTCTTTATATATTCTAGATAGTAACCTTTGTCTGAGGAACAGCTGGTAAAGATTCTTTCCCATATTGTTGGTTGCATTTTTCCTCTATTGTTGATTTCCTTTGCTGTCCAGATGGTTTCTATATGAAACTAATAAAAATTATTTATGAGAAACCATCAGCCACCATCATACCAAATGGTCAAAAATTGAAACATTTCACACTAAATCAGGAACAAGACAAAATGCCTTCTCTCACCACTTCTATTCAATATGTTTCTGGAAATATTAGCCACAGTGATCAGGTAAGAGAAAGAAATAAAATGAATAAAGATAGAAAAAGAAGAAGTTAAATTTTCATTATTTGCTGATGACATGATATTCTATCTAGAGAATCCTAAAAATTCAATTCTTTTATTTTGATGCTATCATTAAAAGTATTTTCTCTCTATTTTTTTTTCCAGTGGTTCTGTATACAGGAATGCTATTGATTTTTAAATATTGACCTTGTATATAGATATACTACTGAATTCATTAAGTTTAGAAATCTTTTTGAGAAGTTTTGGAGGTTATCCATGTAGACTATCATGTCATCTGCAAATAATAGCTTCTTCCTTTCCTTTGTTTATTCCTCTTACTTCTTTTACTTGACTAATTTCTCTGGCTAATGTTTCCAGAAAACATTGAATAAGAGTGGTGACAGTGAGTATTACTGCCGTTTTTCTTAATTTTAGGATAAAAGCTTGTATTTATTTAATCCACTCATTATGAGGTTGTTCAATGGTTTGTAGATAGTTTTTATCAGAATTAGATAAACACCATCTATTCCAGCTTTCTGTCGACTTTTTTTTTTATTATGAATGGAGGTTGGATTTTTCAAACACTTTTTGTGCATTTATTGAGATGATCACATGGTTTTTGTCCCTGGCTCTGTTAATATGCATATTACATTTATTTATTTGCACGTTTTACAGCATCCCTGCATCCTTGGGGTGGGTGATTCTTTCTTGGTGATGGTGTACCATCTTCTTCATGATTGGCTGCATTCTGTTTTCTAGTATCTTATTGAAGAATATCATATATGTTCACCAGGAAGATTGATTTGTTGTGTTATTTTTGTTTGGATGCTTTTCTAGTTTTAGGATCACATGATGCTTGCTTCCAGGAATAAATTTGGTAATATTGCTTCATTTTCACTTCAATAAAGATTTTGAGAAGTATTGACATGAGGTCTCCAAATTCCTTGTGAAATTAAGCAGTGAATCTGTCAGTCTGGGCTTTTCTTTGTTAGTAGGTTTTTGATTATGTCTTCAATTTCATTGAATGACACTGGCTTATTTAGAATTTTTAATAGTATTTTAATAGTTTTTTAAAATAAAAATATCTTTTATTTAGCTTTGAAAATTGACATGTATCTAGAAATCTATCCATTTCTTCTGTATTTTCCATTTTATTAGAGTATAGATTTTTTTGAAGTGGATGTCAGTGATCTGGATTTCTGCAGGATCTGTACTGATTTCACCTTTTTCATTGATAACTGCATTTATTTGAGTCTTATCTTTCCTTTTTTATTTAATATTTCAAAGAGATAACTCTTTAATTCATTGATTCTTTGAGTTGTTTTCTTAATCTCCATTACATTAGTTTCTGGTCTGATCTTTATAATTCCTTCCCTCAGATTAGTTTTGGGCTCAACTTGCTCTATTTTTTCTTAAAGCTTGAGGTTAAACACCAGGTTGTTAATATGAGCTTGCTCTTTTTTACTGACATACAAGACCTCGCCCTATGTAGTTCCCTCATTGCAGCCTTTAAGTTCCAATATGTTTATTGACAATATTGTTTAATTTTATTTGTGCTGTATAAATGAGTAATTGTGCATCTTGTCTTATTGTTTCCTGAAAATATTTTTTTCTTTTCCTATTTCCTCTTTTCTTGCAGTGTCTGCTTTTTTCAGCTAGAATGATAGCAATTTTTATGTGAACTATATTTGACATGTAAGCCATATTAGCAGACAATAGAATAATAGTGCAAGAGAGACAGACCTAGTTAGGGGACTCAGAATATACCCACAGAGTAGGTGTGAAGAGATGAATGGATATTACATATGCCTAGCAAAGGTAGTCATATGACAGGCTGGTCATGCCTGTTCCTTACTGGAAGTCATTCTCCTCCAATGCAAACCCTAGCAAGAGGAAGGACACGCACATCTTGACAATGTATTGTGCTCGGCTTAAGCAAATTATGTTATGAAAATGGTCATCAGTTTAAAAAAAACCTACAGAAACAATATTTGGGGAACTAATCAAAATAAAATATGTCAGGGGACAACATAAAGTGTAAGCATACATAATTTACTTGATTTTAATTTGGAATTTCACTGAATTAATCCTTAATTTCATTAGAGAAATACATAGAATAATTGAATCCATGTGCATAGGCATAGTATAATGGGCTACTCAAACTGCTATAAAATTATGCCAGACTGGGTGATTTATAAAACATCAGTTTATATTTTCAGACACAGAGGTTGAAGGTCCAAGATGCAAGCAATGGGAGAGGTGTTTTCTAGTGATGTCTTTCTCCTTCTCTGTCTCTGTCTCTGTCTGTCTGTCTGTCTCTCCCTCTCTCTCTCTCTCTCCCTCTCTCTCTCTCTCTCACTCCCTCCCTCACCATGTTTGATGGCCTTTTCTCTGTGTGTACATGTCCCAGTGTCTCTTTCATTTTCTATAAGGACACCAGTCCTACATGGCATGTGGCCCACTTGTTTGACCTCATTAGACCTTAACTACCACTTTAAAGGCTCACTTTCCATATATGGTCACATTAGGACTTGGAACATCAGCAAATGAACAGTGTGACAGCTACTGTTCAATGCACACTCCCTCAAAAACAGTTCTTCTTTATTACCAGAAAGCCAGAAAGCTGATTTGCATTTGAGTAATTGTTCACATGTTTACCTTTATGAATACATTATACTTAACACTAAAATATTCACAGTATATGTGTTCACTGCAAACTCTGACAGTATTTCTTGAGGACCAGGGATTTAGCTCAGTGGTTCCTTTGCCTGCCTTGAAAGCACAAGGTCCCGAGTTTGATCATCAGTAACCACATACAGCAATGCTGGGCATGGAGACTCATGCCCACTAGCAATCAGAACCACATATCACAGTGCCAGCTGCGGTGGCTCATGCCTGTAGTCCCAGCACTTTGAAAGCAGAGACAGGAGGATTGCTGTGACTTTAAGCCTGAGCTCAGGGACAGCGTGAACTACAAAGTGAGATCCTGCTTAAAAAAAAAAAAAAAAATTCCCGCTCATTGACACAAATAAAAAAGCATCATCTGACGTCAACTGATTAGCAAAAGAAAAGGTTTCTTCCCATAAACTGAGATCAGGGAAAAATTAGATACAAGATGTATGAGCTTTTCTCCTGAGTTTGAATGACAGGTTTATGATGTGATGCAGCTGCAACCAATAAGCTCTGGTTTCCCCCAAATTACTGACTTCTTCATCTCTTTCACTCTGAGCTCTATAATCTCAGAGTATAGCAACTGCTGATCATATTCTCAGTGCAATCAAACTTGGCATTTTACCAAAGGCCAAGCAGATTAAATATACTCTGCTCTAATGTAGAATTTTAATGGTGGTATTAAATATGAACAAAGTAGAACACTAAGGAAATGTCATCTCTGAAATATTTAAATGGAAAATATTAATCTCACTGGCTTCTTGATAAGCCCTGATGAAAATGAAGGAATATAAAATAGTGTTTTCCAGAGATATGAACCATTACTTGTTTTTTTTATTTTGCTTTATGTGTTCACTGCTAAATATTTGTATTGGGTAGTAGCTGTTGAGTATTCATTGTGCCCCAAATATAATCTAGATGCTGGAATTAACAAAAAAGATAAGAAAAAGAGAAAAAGGTCTTTGATTTTATGAAACTAAACTTTTATCTTTCAAATAAGGATCAAATATTATGATTGGTAATATGGAACAATACAATTAATTATAGGATATACCCCCTCCTTTAACAATTTGACACGAATGATGATATACAAGCAGCTGAGAAGAAATGTCTTTAACAGTGACTTAGACATTGTATATTCGAGGGCATCTGCACCAAATATGAGTGTAATCCAGTGTTAATGTAAGAAGCATGATAAGTATAGATTATGCATGCAACGCATAAACAAATTAATTATAGACTCAGAATTTACAATGGAATTAATCCACAGTAAATACCTACTTTCCTTTTAGGAAGTACAAAGTTTTAATCTTTGGAAATGGTGATTCAAAATTTCTTGAGAATATTCTGATTTATGTTTGGCTTTTTCCTGGGAGAATTATTTCTACATTGTTTTTATACATCAGGAACAAATTTTCCAGATTATAAAATAAAATAGTGCTTAAACCTTAAGAGAGTGTATTAAAATTATGTGCAGCAATGAATTTTTAAGGAAAACCATGGTTCATAATCCCTGTAGAGAAAAAAAGAAAATTAATGTTTTTAGTATGTCATAATCATAATGGCTTTTTTATGCATATATACATCATTAAATTTTTCATAAAAATATGACAATTTGACATATTTTAAAACTTTATCCTTTATAAATATAAATATAGTGAAGTTACATAAATATTTGAGTGACTTCAGATTACATAAAATAATAAATTATATAAATTAAACCAATCTTAAAAGAAGGATTTGAGTCTAATAAGCAATATTCATCTGTTGAGTTTTCATTCATAATTTCTTATATTGTTTTATATATTCTTTTTATTCATTCTTGAAAAAAGATTTATTAAAGCATCTAATTTAAAGTTTTATTGTTAATCTATATTATCAGATGTTTTTGAAAATTTACTAGTTTAAACTCTGGATATTATATGAAATTACATTACTTTATCCTAAAATATGTAATGTAAGATTCATTTAACTGATAAGCATGAGAATGAATATGTTTCATTAAAATTTGCAATCTGGGACTAATAGAAAATTTAGTGGTCCTTTGACTTTTTTTACTTGAAATGTCTTGATATGATGTGTCGAATATTTTTTATGATTAATTTAATTTTTGTTTTGCATCATAAAACACTTTATTCATATTATTTTTCTACAAAACATTTTAATATATGATAGGGAAAATCTGTAATATAATCTTTTAATATTTTTTTGCTTCATTCAGTTACTTTGAGAATATTTAAATTGTATTAAAATTATTTTTGAGATCATATTAAATTTATATATTTAAGGATAATAAATATTTGAGTAAAATTGAATTCTTCTCCTGACAACTTGACAAGTGTCTTGGAGTTTTTTACTTATCAAAGATATTTTGCAGGGGGAATTAGAAACCTGTCATACTCATTAGGGAAATAAATAGTGATTTTGGGTAGTGGTTTGAAGTTTAAAATGACTTGATTTTGTAACAAAGATTTAAATTGTGATAAATTTAAAATCAGAAAGGTTAGAAATACACACCAAGATCTTTCCTTTGCTAATTAATTAATTATAATGTCTTTTTGTTTATAACTAAAGTAATACCCAATAATTAAAGATATTGGAGGTACTGCTTCATGTAAAATTATCCACTAACGTTTGAAATATAATTGTACATTAAAAGAAATTTTGTTTAGCTGGAAATTCAAAATAAATGTTATTGTAGTTTTGGGTCTGGAAATCAAAGTTCTCAAACATCTGCAAATGTATATGTATATTTAAGAGCAATTGCATCCTGGGTGAGATCCAGGGTGAAATACATATATAAAGTACTTAAGGAAACAAATCCAGTAGAAAAAAATGTGTAAAAGCTTGCTCAGACAACTTGAAGATGTTCATTAAACATGTCAATGTATTTGACTACTTCCTCACCAGGGAAATATTTATTGAAATAAAATGAATGTTTCAGATCCTAGGGAGGTAGCTTGGTAGCAGAACCCTGGGCTATCATATACAGGGACCTTGTACAGTTTCCAAAGCTACCTGCTAATTTACACTCACTGTAAAATACATTAACTGTCAGATTACCCAAGAAGACTAAGTAGAATTGCTAAATGGGCACCATCATGCCTCAGTTCTTGAAGATTTCAATAGGTTGTTGAGTCTGCTTTTATGTATTGGGGCCCAAAGAAATGGTAGTTTTCCATGTACTTGAATACACTAACTACTCATAGAATTATAAGAAGCTTCATTTGGTGCATAGTCTTCAATTATGTCCCTGCTTAATAGCTATCCTGGAGGCTGATCAGTGAATGTTTCATATCAGACACATTAGCTACAGCAGACACATATTATAGGTTTGATTTAGCAAACAGTAGTACTAAGCAGTAAAATTATTGAAGTTAGAGAGGCTCTTCCTATATCCTGACCCATCTAACTTATGACAAACGGCACAGTCATTGAGATATTTCTTGAAGAGAAATGACAATACATTGTCGAGGCCTTGCCTTGTGAGTGTGAATTAGCGTTTTCTCTGAATTTTTTGGGGAAGAGAAGCATTTGTAATGTCTGAAAGAGTACAGTGAGTGGTTTATTTTGTGATGTGGACTTAATTGTGCTCATAATAACTGGGACAGTTGGAATAAAAGGAGTAACAAATCCTTTTATTTAGTGACAAAGCTCTGCACACCTGCAGCAACTGTCGCTGGGCTTCAGTAGAGACAGTAAGCTATTTCACTTTTACTGTATCGTTTCTCGACCCTGGTGACTTTAAATCTTTAGTGACAGCAATTGTTCACTTTATTCTTCAAATTTCTTTTGTTGTACCATCTGGGCGTGAGTTGAGAGAACTAATAGAATAATCTGTCTATCCCTATAGCACTTCTTGACATTTGCGTCTCATGAATTTAACATTTTTTCCTCTGCTACTTATGGGGTGAAGAAGTATAAACAAAACATGTTAACTTCTACTCTATGTGTGCACATATAGCAGCAATGGCAGTGTACTGGATAGATCAGAAAGACTCTGTCCTTACGTTAACCTCACACAGACATTTCAAGTGTGAGTCTTGAATAAATCCCATTATAGTCTCGAGTTCTTATATATAATAAATCTTAGAATTTTGAAACATTTTTCCCTCAAATTATCAGCATGCTTAATCACTTATACCCGCCCATTTCACTTGGTAAATGGAGAGCTCAGCTTCCCCTGGGTGTTTCTCCTTAAGCAGATAATATAAGGCAGTACTATGAGGAAGAAGCAGGGAGCACTATGGGAGACAAAAAGCTCTCTGTAAATAATTTAAGTGCAATTACTTTCTATCTTGAAAGGTTTTAGTGGCTGCTGAAAGTTCAAGACATAAATGGTAAAAAAGAAAATAGTGAGATTACTCACAGTGACTGTGTTCTGCAGTTTGCATTTGATTCTCACTGTTGATGAGATTTAATTTCTTCAATTAGATATTTACTTTGTAACTATGTATCATATGTATTATTATATAAGTTCAATCTTTCTATTAACTAATAAGGTTTGTTTAAAAGATTAATGATGCTTATCGAGTATTAAGTCTTTAATTTGCTTCTGCTCTACTCTGCACTTAGCTTCCTTTGGCTCGGAAGGTTCACTGTCAAGGCTGTAGAAGTGCATTCTTTACTCGCCATTTGCCAATTAATTACTCCAAAGACAATCTCTGAGGAATGATCCATGGAGAAGGAGAACAAGAAGTCTTAGGCCCGTCTTTTCAATGCATGGCCTCCTTCATGGAGAGTCTCTCAGGTGCAGCATGTGCACTACTGAAAATCAAATCTCATGTTGAAGTCTTTTGTGATTTTTAGTCCTAAATCACTGTTCAACATCGTGCACGTTTCCTAAATTTTAGATGATCATTTCTTTTATAAAATCTTCTTTCACATTTTCCAAGATATTGGTATTATATAACTTTTGATATGACACTGAAGATATTTTTCTGCTTTTGTGGACAAGATATATTTTGATTGTCTCTCCCTATAAGCTTTAGTATGCGATGTAAAACTCTGAAACACATACAATTGGCATTGAAGAAACTGTGGTGTAGACTATTAAATAATTTCCCAAAGGTGAAGACATTGAGCTCAAAGTTAATTCTAACTTCAGAACTGGTGTCCTGCCATTGAATAAGGGTAATGGTACTAGTGGATTTCCTTCCTTTCAGGAAGCTGAACTATAACAGTGTCACTAGATTACAATTTAATTTTTAAATATTTTGAAATATATTTAATTGTTACTACACATAATTAAAATAAAAATTAAAAACATAACATATAAATTCTAAAACTTTACTAACACTACACTTGTGCTTTTATTTTAGATTTAAAGATCCATCCAATTATATATACTATCTGTAGCAGACTCATTTATCTGAAATTAAGAATTTAAACCTTTTACCCCTTTGTTTATTGAAACATCCAGGTGATTTACTATGATTTAAAAGTTTAGGGGACAATTAGTGTCATGGCAGCACTAAGAGGTTTAGAAAATGGGATGCAAATTCTAGAACATTTTGCCGTAGGTTAAGTCAGTTTGTATACAGCTCATCATACTGCTTTCTCTAAGCCTCTTGAAATACCATGTTTATATCTAAGCATTTTTATTTTGAGCATGTATACTTTCCCTAAGGAATAGTGTTTATAATTCTATCTAGCTTCTGGTTATTACAGTTGTTTTGAATACCAACACAAAATATTGACCTTTCAAGCTTTTTTTATTAAGGATATGATGAAACTTGTTTCTTCCTATAATATTAAATTAGGATTTTTCTTTTTTAAATATCATAAAGCTGTGTTTGCCTGACAGTAAAGATTCAATTTTATACTCAAAGGATTCATAACTTCCAAAAAGGAAAAGAAAACCAAACTGAAGCAAAACAAAATTAAGTGTCAAGGGGACAGTATGAGAAGTCTAAAAAAGTAGAAATCACTACAGTTCATGAATGTCTTTTTCTAGCCTACTGAGGAAACAGTGGGATCTCAAAGGTATAGTTATTCTATTTGTTTATCCATGAACTGAGTTTGCTATTCCTCATCTAGAATGGACACAAATGAGAAGTTAAACACTAATGATTTTCCTAGATTCCAATGTACAAATAAAAATAGTTTCAAAATGCAAATCTGGTTTTGTCACTTCTGTCTTTAAAATATACTGATGAATCCCCTATGCTGTTGTAAGTCTTCCCTAAACTGATATTCTCTCTATTCTGCATTTCTGTTTATTCATTTCCATTCAGTTCCACTGTCTTCAACAATTCTCCTCATTTGGAATCTTTGGATAATCTGTTTCTTCACCTGAATGCTTTCTGCTCAGTCTTCAATTAAATTTGATTGTTAGACTGAAATGCACTTAGAAATGCTTTGGAAATTAATAAAGCACACTTTTCTGTATGTCTGGGTATTTCTGGATAATATTTGAGTTTGGGACTGAGAAATAGGAGAACAAAGTGGTGAGGGAGATTTGCCTGGTATATAGTGGCACCATGGGATGGGGAGCGGGTGGAAACAGACATAAAGATTAGGAAAGCAGCCAGCACAGGCTCTCTCTTTCTCTCTCTCTCTCTCTCTCTCTCCTTTTCTTTCTGTCCTACCCTTCATCTGTCTGCCTTGCTGCAGGCCCAAAAGCAGTGGGGTCAGCTTTTCATGGACTGAAACTTCTGAAGCCTTGAGCTAAAACAAACTTCTACTCAGGTAGTTGATTGATTTTCTAATGACAATCTAACACAACATCTCAATGTATGTGTTAAAAATGAGGTAATGATGAGTTTATGTAATTTTCTTTGTCTAGTACAGGAACTCTTTGAGAAGAGATAGAGCTCTACTTTTTCTATGTGTTTTTGTGCCCAGAAAGTATCCAGAATGAGTTATCTTTGCACGGTACAGGTTGAAGTGAGGGATGTGGCTAATACCACAACCTTCAACTCAAAGTGCTAAACTCCCACATTTCCTTAATCTTCAACTTTCCTAATCACTTACAAAAAGGGAAGTATAGATAGGAGGAAATGCTTAAGGATAAATTAAAACTTTCATATGCGTCATCTTGCAATGTCACCAGTACTGAAAAAAAACTGAAAATATTTTTGGAAATTGAATTTACAGCTTTCACAATAAGTTATCTAGCCAGCCATCTCAAAATTATGTATATTTTTAAAATTTGAATCTTTATTGGTACATCACGAATACACATCATCATTGCATTCTATATTGAGAGTTTGTACCAGAAAATGACATGACTTGATTCTCATTTTTCCCTTTCCCCTCTGCCCTGCCACCCCACCCTTTATATACACAAGTTTTGTTTCCTTTTTTCTTTATTACTATCACATTTGTTTTCCCCTCGTTATTTACCCAAACATCCTCTTTCCCTTTAAATATTTTCTATTTCACAATGAATATCATATCTTTTCTCTGGTATGAGAATTTTATGAGGACCAAAAATTGAACGTATTAATGGGCTGTAGCATGGGTTTCAGTCAGCATTTCAATTGCTGAGACACAACACCTGACATCTCCAAACCTTTGTTTTTTAAAATCTTTATTGGTACATTATGAATACATATCATCAACGTTGAGAGTTTATACCACAATATGACATGATTTGATTCTCATTTTTCCTCTTTTCCCCCACCCTGCAACTTCCCACTCCCTATACACATAATGTTTGTTTCCTTTTTTTTTTATTGTCACATCATTTTCCCCTCATTATTTACCTCTACACCCTCTTGTCTTTTAAATATTTTCTATTTCACAATATCAACTATACATACTACAACTCAGTTACAACTTCATTTTCTCATAGAGAAGGATTCCGATATTTATACATCTGTGACCTATTTATTTCACTTATAAGGATGTTCTCAAGGTACATCCATTTGCATATGAATGACTCAATTTTATCATTTTTAATGGCAGGATAATACTCCATTTTATAAAATAACCACGTCTTCTTTATCCAGTCTCCAGTTGATGGACATTTTGGTAGTTTCCAAGATTTAGCAATCACAAACTGAGCTGCTGTAAATATGGGTGCACATATGTCACCATGATATGAATTATTTAATTCTTTTTTGTAAATACCTAGCAGAGCGATGGCTGGGTCAAATGGGATCTCTTTTTAAATGCTATACACACCATTGTCAAAGCCTGCTGGGCCAAGCGGTCAGATCCAGTCACAAAAACAATCCCACTTCTTTGCTAGCAAATTTCTATTTCATTCAGCTTTTCAGTCACTGAGATGAAAAACCTGACAAACCTACATTAAGAAAAGGCTTAATTTTGCTAACACTTAAAAAAACACTCATTTCCTGTTTCTCTGGCTCCAAGGCAGATCATGATATCAGAAGGACCTCTTGAAGCAAAGTCTAGCTCCTGGAAGGTAGGAAGCAGAGCCAGCCATTGTGATAGTTCAATGTGTGAAATAGATGCTATTCAGCTCAGGTAGTGAACATTGTCATCACCTTGTGAACTTCATGACCTGAGCAGTTTATGCTTGGAACCTTTGAACAGCTCTTCTAGTTATTCCTCAGATACGTACAGTGATAGATTATTGTGAATTCTAGACCCTGAACTGTTCTGCACAATACAATGTATATTTCTTCTTCTGTTTGGTAGTTGACATCTAATCTCTGGCTCTTCGTCCAAGTCTTCCTCATATTTAGTAGTAAGTGAAGAATCCAATCATATTTTAAGCAATCCTGTATCAGAGAATATTCAGACTTTCATTTTCTACCTCTCATTTATTTCACTTAAGAATTTAATGACCAGATAAATGAGGCATGTAGAATGTCAATGACCATGACTGGGAAACAAAACAAAACAAAACAAAAACAACATTCCATGTAATATCTAAAATATCACAAATTCAACACAAGAAGAGAATTTTAAAGCTGATCTGCTAGAGGAAAGCAACAAATCACATGTAAATGAAGCTCCATCAGAATAACCACAAACTTCTCAGCAGTTCCTTCCATTTTATGTAGATAGAAGGATTTCATCTTATTTAGGGCTTATAAATATTCCAGTGCACATATGTAGTATATTTCCTTTATCCATTCATCTGTTGATGGACATCAAGTTGATTAAATATCTTAGCTATTGTAGTAACACATGTTGACATGCAAGGGATTCCTTGGTATTCTGATTTAATTTTCATCGGATATGTACATGGAATTGGAAAAGCTAGATCAGATCTTAGATATGCTTTAGTCTCATAAGGACTCTCCATCCACATTATTCTCCATTATAGCTATGCTAATTTATATTCCTACTAACTAGATGAATGTTTCCTTTTCTCCATAGCTTTCCTAGCACCGATTATGTTTTATTTGATTAGTAATGCCTGTTTTAACAGGGGTGAGCTAAAAGTTCATGGTGATTTGTGATTCGCAGTTCTCTGATAGCAAATAAACAAGAGAGTACCCAAAACCAAGAGCAGAGAAGTCAAGTTAAAACATTCCTGAGGGAGTCTGTGTAGTCTTCATTACAGTGGAAATTCTTGTGGTTAGAGAGAGAAAAGAGAGAAAACAGAGCATCGCCCCTCACAGTAGTGCAAGCTTTTCTTCTTGATGCAAGATGCCCTAAGTTACATCATAAACACAAAATGACAAATTAATAAATTAAAAAAATAAAACAGTAATACTACAAAATTATATTTAAATGTTCTGAAAAGCTACAGGAAAGGCTGAAGAGTGTGTAAATGGAAATAAAAGATTTTTTTTTAAATAATCAAGTTTCCATGAGATTAAAGCCTTATGCTAAGAGAATATACTGGATGGAATTAATAGCAAATTGCAGAAGTAAAGATACAAAAATGTAAAAACATAGGAACATAAACTTCACAAAATGAAGCCAGGTGTTGTAACAGAGAGTTTTAACTCCAGCACTTGCAAGGCTGATGTCAACATGCATGACAGAATGAGACCTCTCAAAAAAGAAAAAATCAAATAAAATGAGAAAAAAACCACATTGAGAATAAAAACTCAGTGAACCAGGGAGCAACCTTAAGTTGAGGAAAATATTAGAGTCCTCAAAGTAAATGAGAGAAATAGATTGATTTTTTAAAAAAAATTAAAAATGAATAGAAAAATGTATCACATTTCATGAAATCCTAAAAAACAAACACAGGAAGATCAATGAAATACAAATGAAACTGAGAGACAGATACACACAGTTACAGAAAAATCAACCTATTAAAACAGTAATAAGTCACAATATAGCCCACAGAAAAATATACACTAAATGTAAAAGAACAAAAAGAGTGTTAAATTCTGATTATTACAGACATTTGTGAAGTGCCATGAACTAAAAAAACAGCAAAAATATTATACCCTTTGAAGACATCTTTCAGGTATTAAGAGAAATTTTTTCAACGGTAATCTCACTTTTAGTACTTTGTTCCAGAAGTCTTAGGATACTAAAAAGATTATTAAAGTTGTATATCTGGTAGTAGTTTAAGAGGAATAGAAGAAAAGAGAATGTGCTAAGTTGTTTTGGAAAAACAGAGATCAAAACATTTACAAGGTGGAATGAAGCTTCTAAGGAAAGATAAAGGCAACAACATTAAGTCAGCAGCCTATATTTGGAGATCATCAATATAAGGGCCATGATATTTCCCAGATCCTCAAAGCGAAAGATCAGAAAATAAATGCAAGGGAAGTTGCCAAAAACATTACTAAACATATGCCACACAAAGAATATATTGAAAAAGTTGAAATTGGTGGTTCTAGCTTCATTAAAGTCCACTTGGAAAAGGAATTTGTATCAGAACAGTTGATCATTCTCTTGGTGAATGGACAGAAATAAAATTTACAGTTGAATTTTCTTCTCCTATAGTAGCTCAAGAGATGTACAAAGCCACCTGGAATCAAATATCAGAAGAGAAATAGTGAAATCAGATGGCATACCTGTGATATATTTTACATGGTAGATAATAAACAAAGACTGTTCCAGGAGAGAAAAGATATTATTATCTATGTTGCAGACAATGGACAAGCTCTGCATTTCTGCAGTGTCTACTGCTGCTCAAATGATGTGCTGATGTGTTCCTAAAGTTATCTGAATGTCCCACGCTGGGTTTGGCTTGGTTCTAGGTTTAAATTTCTAGGAAGAAATTTAAAACATGTTCAGGTGAAACAGCACACTTTACAGACCTTCTGGAAGAAGGACTAAAACGATCCATGGACAAACTGAAGGCAAAAGAGAGACACGTTTTTAATTCTAGAGGACCTGAAGGCTGCTCAGTTGCTTGTGGCTGTAACAAATATGCTGACCTTTCCAATAACCAGATGAATGACCGCTTCTCTGATGAAATGCTACATGACGGAGGGAACAGCGGGTCTATTGAATTTTGACCAATGCTGGTGAAATGTTCTGGGAGTCTGCTTGGGAGACCAAGGTCATTTTAGACCTTGAAAAGGAATGGAAATCAGGCTTATGCATATTACTTTCTCCTGAAATTTTACAAGATTTTAAATGACTTATTTCTCCCTACTCACTATGATTACATGTAGGAGCTGGCAAATCTTCTTGCAGTTGAATTATAACTGCTGCTGTGAGGAGAAAGACCTACAGATTTGGCATGTACTACAGGGGAATATGTGGCCAGTATTGCTGTGTGAAGAAATATCTGTCCTGGCCATGGGGTTCCTGCCCTCAGAATAGAACCCTTTCCAAAGGATGTGATCACTCTTAGGACCCTTCTTAGGTTTGAACATTGGGATTTTACCAAAATGGTAATTACCTGTTTGTTTGCTTGGGGATTTTTTAGCAAAGAAAAAAGCACATGTGCAGATAAAACTTGTAGTTTCTTTACCTAAAACTTTAAAAAATGTGCCATATATCCATATTTGATCAAGTTATCTTTGTGAAATATTTCTAATATAGAACAATGGAAGGAAATACACATTAATTTAATTATTAATCTTCCAACTACCTATTTATTATTCATGAATAAATTGCTTAGATTATACATAGAAAATTACTATTTTATTTGAAAGAGTGAAAATATAAGGACTTCAAATTCTTTTAAAGAAAAAAAGGCAAAGATCGCTATCACTTCCCAAAGAATAAGATTTTAGCATAATTCTGAGGAAAAGTCAAACTAGGTAGAAACTTCTCAGTCAGTACTGATAGCACCAGTAAGTACCAAAAGGATGTTTAAAGTTCATTTCATCTATTCAGCCAAGTTATTTAAGTCTTGTATTTCAAAAAATTTTAATTCTAAGGATTCATTTTTATATCCTTTGATACAAAGGTGGAACATCAAGAAAAGTCCCTGCTTCTCTCAGGAAATGGGCCTTATTGGTTTCTGTTAATATCACTGGAGAACGATCTTTCCTAGATAGTTTTTCCTGTTAACTGAAGCCTAATGTCATACTGCACTAGGGATTATTAAATGTAATAAATTTAAAGTTTATTCTCTCAATAAAATATATGAGAATTAAACTTAAATTTCCTTCTTGGGGTCATAATTTTGAAAA
>PVIR01036253.1:0-15933 GCA_004026965.1 Petromus typicus
TACAAATGAGTAAGTTCCTGGGGATTGATCTTGGCAATAGGGAGCTGCTCCTCCCAAGAGAAACACACATCCAGTGAGGACTCAGATGGGGCACCGAGACCATTCATTTGCCTTGGCCTTGGTAAAGTTTTGAAGGATAATTTCTACTGCAGCAGCTTCATCGGAAGTGGCTTAGAATTTAAGCTGTGACTGCACCTCAATTGAAAGTCTCCCTCTGCTTAGATATGTTTCCTTGACTTCCTCCAAAGCTATTTTTCTGAAGATCATTGTATAGTGAACTTCCTATAAGTGAAGCTGCATCTGAGAATTAGTTTCCTGGGGAACTTAATCTAAGGCAATTTGCAACAGGAGTAGTGCTAGGAATTGAATTTCAAAATGGAACTTGGAGAGTGAGCTAGCCAGTTTCCTTGGGGCTAGCCAGTAGTCATGGGGGCCATGGGGTGTATCCCACTCATGGTAGATGGGACTTTTATAAATAACTGGCATGCCATGGCAGTTGAATGTTAAAGATTTCAACAGTGGCGGGCCGGGGAATTAGCTCAGTGATTCCGGCGCCTGTCTTGCAAGCACGAGGACCTGGGTTTGATCCCCCAGTAACCACATACAATACTGGGTGTGGAGACTCATGCCCAGCAGCAACCAGTACCACATACCACAATGCTGGGCGTGGTGGCTCACGCCTGTAATCCTAGCAAGTGGGAGGCAGAGGTAGGAGGATTGCTGTGATGTGAATTTGAGGTTGAGCTCGGGGCCACCCTGAACTACAAAGTCAGACCCTGTCTCAAAAAAAAACTAAAAAAAAAAAAAAAAAAGATTTCACCAGTGGCAAAATGAAATGAGATACCAGATAGAACCAGTCTTTTGACAGGGGTACTAGCTCAAGCATTTGACAGGTTCTAGGACAGTGGTAATTATATAACCAGTGCAAACTAAGCAATGTTACTTAATACTATCAAACATGAAAGAAAAACAATGAAAAAGTAGACACAGCTAATCACCAATTCAAATTGAAGTGTGAAAGTCCAAGGTCTTCTTTGACATTAAGCTATTCTTATCTCAGGCAGTCTGAGAAAAATTTGAGGATTAGCTTCAGAATTTAATTATAAAGGTAAAACTCTAGAGAACGCTTATTTGCAGGATCAGCAAATCTGCTATACCCAGGTTAGGGCTTGGGTTAGGCAGGAGTTGTATCTTGTAATATGAGATGATAATATCATATTTGCTGTATTAAAATTCATAGAAGCCTCAGATCTTTCTGGACCTCTGAAGTTGTAAGCATCAACTTCCCCCTAGTTTGTAGATAAAGGAGTGCTCTGCAATTTACATGTTAACATGTTCTAAGCAAAACGTATATCACCCACTTTTCTAGATTTGGCGCATCCATCTAGAGTGAAGTCATAGTATAACCTGTCCAGAGAATGCTGGGTCTGCTAACAGGAGGGAGAACTCATAAGACTTAGCCAATACATAGCAGCAAGAGCTGGAAGACAATATATAAAAGCAGGGAAAACTTGCGTCTCACCCACATGTTGTTCCACAAACAAATGAATGAATAAATGGTGGTATTTCAGTCAGCAAAATATTTTACAGCATTAAAGAGTAGTAAACTACCAGTCTGTGCTACAAAATGAATGATAGAATCAAAACCAAAGGTACATAGCATATGATTTCTTTGCTATACATTTCTACAACATGCAAACTAATCCACAGAGTCAGAAAATAGATTGTTGATTGTCCAAGAATGAAAGGATGGGAGGTGTGAGAAAGCAAGAGACACAATAAAATTTTTAGGTGATTAATATGTCAGTGATTCTAATGTTTTATAGGAGTACAGAGTATCAAATTTATGAAATTGTACACTTTAAACATTCCATTTAACATACAACAGCTATATCTCAATAAAACAACTGAATCAAATTCACAGGAACAAATACCTTAGTTTTACAGGTTTTTACAGGTTTTACAGTTTTTGCCCCCCCACAGGAGAGACTCATGCTTTCTCTGTCATTATGAGACTTATCCTTGAGAACAGGCTGTCTAGGTCCATGGCTGTCACTCTGTAAGCATAGGAACTCCTGGAAAGAATCACCATTATCTACACAGCTCTTGAATAACACACAGTATTAGGGCAATAGGAATACTTTCTAGTACTAGTTCCCAGTCTTGCTGAAGATGTAGTCCAGGTCTCTCTGACTGAACTAATAGAAAGTTCATTTAGTATTCTGGATCTATGTTTTCCTAACTAAAAAGTTGTAAAGATACTTGTTAAAAACCAGTAATCCAGTAAACCAGTAAAGCAAGGCTTCTATTGCACAATGGTTTAGATAACTGTGGGTCCTTTTGGTGGTGATCAGTAATCACAGAAACTGATTTCTGCTTCTCAGGAAGGTAGACAAATTAGTTTTCTGTCAACCACCAAACCCCACTGGGATACACTAAGTTTCTTGTTTTCTTTTAGCCTCTGTGTTTTCATCTATGTTCTCCTATTCTTAATCTTTCCGGAATAGCCCAATAGTTTTACTCCTCAAAGTGAGTACAAATTTTGTTTCTTCTGTTTGGTGGAATCTGTATTGACTGATATACACTGCTGACACTTACATGTGCACACATACATAGGGATATCAATCTCTAGAATGACAAAACTATTCTGAATTAACTAGAAAAGTCAGTTGTAGAATGAGGAGGAGCCAGGTCAAACATCATTCAAACTTACTGTTGTTTAATATATGGACACTCAATGTTCAAAGACACAAACACAGGGAGGATGTATATAACTTTATAGAGTTGAAATATATTTATAATAGTGTTAGAGGAAGACAGCTTGGACTGAATTTTGCTTCTGTTTCTTAATGACAATTATGTCATCATTCAACCTCTCTGTTGTTCTAATTTTTATTTACCTGTAAAATAAGTTCAGTTTTAGTACTTTTGATCCATCTTCCATGAAGTTTAATTGCTATCACTTTATTATACAGTGATTCGGTGAACAAATTTAATCAAATGAAAATCAAGACAGCAATAGTAACGATAAAAGATGTCAGTAAATGCAAGCACTTCCTTCACTTTAACCTAATTTCTACAACAGATGCTGCTCTCTTAATCTCAACAGGGAACAGATTTCACAGCCCAGGAGCATAATTACAGCAAACACGGGCTCCCGTGGTCACAAAGTATACTTGGGGCATGCTGAGAAACTGCCACTTCAGACCTCAATGGGTGACTAGGGCATATGGTAAGAAAGGATCAGTCAAGAGTACACTTTAATGTTCGGTAAATGCCAGCAGCTTTGAGAAACTCGAAACAGAGGTCACCACGCTGCTCCATCCATCAGCAACAGAATTTAGTACATAACTGGATAAATCTATCTCAATTCTTCTTCCTCCTTTCCTTTTCTCCTGTCGTAAAACAAAGTTGAGTGTATCCTGAGTACCTATCATGTGTCTGGCATCATGACAGGTGATGTGGATGAAATAAGAACAGTCACATCCCTGCATTCTGTGGTGAGGAGTCCTGGAAATCACTTCTGCAGAGCTTCCTACTAAGTATTGGTTCTCTTATGGGGTGCAAAATGCCAGGGCCTTGGTTTCCTGAACAGATTTATGTGTTATTGATAACACAGCAGCTGTTCATTTTTCCTCTACATTCACATCTCCTTCTTATGGCTGCTCACCTTGCTCTTGAACACATACTCTCTCATAGTCTTCTTCCATATGACAGGTTTGGAGAAGAGAGTATCTTCTATTTGTCACCTTCTATATTCTTTTGAGGACTTTGGTAAGATCTGTTGACTAAAGCTGGATTTAGGAGTCATCACACCCCACCCTTCCATTTTCTTCTTGTTTACTGGCCGGTAGATTTTGACTAGCAATTAAATTAAATTCATAAAGGTCAACTGGTTAATTCTTAGGTTAGGAGAACTGACAGCTTTTTTTTAACTTCAGCTAGGAACTCCCTGTTGCTTCAAAACTTACACCCTACTAGAAGTTTCTTTTGATTTTCATGTCTTTTTAAAGAAGAGTCTATTATAGATAACCAACATATCTCCAGTAAGAGAGAGAAACAATAAGAACAGGATTGAAATTCTGACTGACATAGGAACAAATGCTCAACTCTGCACAGTATCCCAATTGACATGAGGTGAATGAAAGAGTAAATATCTCTAGATACACTCTGCATGACTGGAATGAGTCTAACACAGCCCGAAGTACCTCTGTGGGAAGTGATCCCTCAGATTTCCTCCCCAGTCTGCTGGTGTGGCTATTTTTTTATAGTCATCCTAGGATGTCACTAAGTAGGACATCTATGAAGAAGGTATAGTGTGGATGGATAATAAGCATAAATTGTGCAATTTAGAGAGCACTCTTGAATGATTAGATTGTTAACTCTGTCGATCCAATTACAGTGGATTGGGAATTTTAGAACCTAGTTCTGGACTTTCCAACACCTGCTGACTTTGTTAGTTTTGTTCTACTGTATCTTCAGTAGCATGTGGCACTAAATTTTTCTAAGTACACCTTAAATTAGATGTGTTCTTTGGAAGAGTTTTACAGACATGCAAGTGTGTGTATGTTCAGATGTGGGATTAAAAGCATTTTGTCATAATCACAGACAAAAGTGCACATCCAGAAGTGCCTGGATGGAAATAAATGAGAAAATAAAATGGAGATTGGATATTTTAATTTCTTAACATCTCTTTTTGTCCGTCTCCTTTTCCTATACCTATACATAAGTACACTACACACACACACACACACACACACACACACACACACACACACAGTGCATAGTTTCTGTCATCTGTCATTAGTCTAGCACTGACTGAAGTTTATAGTGTTGAAACATTTAGTTAAAGGGTATGTGTATGTGTGTGTATATCTGTGTCTGTGCATGTTACCTCTATGTAGAAATGGTATACTAGCATGCACACACACACGCACGCGCGCGCGCGCGCACACACACACACACACACACACACACACACACACACACAATTGAGACTGGATTTAAACATGATTCTTGGCTTCCCAGATTCAGTTCTACATATTAAACTGAGTTCTGCCTTTTCCTCAACTTGTAAGAGCCATTAGTGATGAACTTTAGAATATAGGAAAGGGTAAAGAGAATTTCATTAAAATCCCTTCTGAGAACTTCTCTCCGGTCAAATTAGAGAGTAAAGGAGCCAGTGAAGTCCGAAACTGTGTCCTTAAAAGTCGCTGCGGGAGAAGCGATTTATTGCACTCGTCTCTAGGCAGGGGCGCTCACCTTGAGCAGTGCAAGGCAGACAGTCCTGGAGGACAGCAGACTCCCCAGCTGGAGAGTGCTCCTTCTCCAGACTATGCCTCATTTTTAAAGTGCCCAGCATAGGTAATGGACAGGCCATAGACTTCTGGTGATAAGCAATTCTTTTTTTTTTAAACAAAACTGCAGGACAAAGCCAAGGTGAGTCTATCTCTGGACAATGCACATGAGCTCATTTCTGGTCATCAGCAGGCGTGTGATGAGTGTCTTCCACTCGGTGTTCACTGAGTAGATCATACTGAGGTGCAGAAAACACAGATATTATCTATTAAATTAAAACATTGTCTTTACCCAGACAATTCTGGGAAAGGGAAACATACAGTTTTTAAGTGAAACAGACAGTATTAATGAGTCTTTTCATATAATAAGAAGAGAAACTTCAAAACAACATAAAAAGCTTCAGAAAATAATGAAATGACATCATTAAAGAAATATAATAATACATTGGCAGATCGATTTACTTGTCAACACTAAACATACCTACAAATATTTTACCTTAAACCTTGATCTGCAACACACAGGCATTAGGTGGAGAGATGCCTCCTTAAAGAGTGCTAGTCAGAATTTTAATGGGTCTTGTTCTTCAAAGTGTGAGCTGTGATATTTGTCTCACAGGATTCATTTCCTCAGCCGGAATCTGCATTTTAACAAGATTCTCTGAGTGAATCACGACTCCATTAAAAATTGAGAGACACTTCCCTCAGGGGCCTTGGTAAATATATGTTCCCCACATGAACATAATTCATTGCACAACCACTATTACCGGTAGTACTATGTCTTTGTACTTAGAATTGTTTAAGTACCGAAAAAGTAGTTGAAAGACCATTCAGGATTCTAACAAGATGGCAGATCAACATGGCCAGGCAGCTACAATTGCTTAGTAAAGTGTAAAATCAATTAGCAATATTGTGTTAAAGCATGGCTGGACCTTCAAGAAAGTGGATCTCTGAATGCTAAGAACAAAGGTAAAACTGAAAATACGAGCTGTCTCTGTGGTCATTCCAGAGTAAGTGTTGGGAAATTATCAATTGATAATAAATTGAACTTCCATTTCCCCTCACTGAAGAAACAGAGATAAAGCATTAGCTCTTGGCATTTGTTAGCAAATATTCATGCTGTTGATGTCTTTGAGCACTACTGATATTAGAGAACAGATAAGTTTGGTTTCAGGATACAAGGAGAAGCAAAGAAAAGTTCTGCACCCTTTCTAGCTAAGGATTTGGTGGTGGGATCCCTTCCTGAATCTGGATGTCACGAAGTGCTTCATTCTCAAAATAGACAATTCTACTTTTTAGAAGAAAGAGAAAACAGGCTTTCTTGCAAATATAGGGAAGGGATATATAAATTTCATTAAGATGTCAGAAATAAAAACATGAGTCTGAATTTGTTACCTACATAGTCCAGAAAAAAGAAGCCAAAATATTAACATAGGCTGATGACACGACTAGAGTTCTGGGTAAAAACAAATGTTGAATATGTTTTTGAGACATACTTCTACAACACAGGGTACATGGGTATTCAATCAAAAAATGCAAATGTATGATCACAATACAGTCTTAGAATGATCGGTTTTTATGTTAACAAGGAGAATTATTATACTCCAAAGAAACTGAAAGAATATAATACTTTTAAACAGAAAATAAAATCAATACATTAATAATGATTACAAACAAAAATCCAATTAAATGACCTAGAACAAATTTTAAAAATTGAAATTATTATAAATTGAAATTACAAACAAAATTAATATATAAAGTAACTTAATAGTTGCAACTAAACAGTGAATATGTAAATGAATCAATTGAACTACCCAGAATAAAGAAATAAGAGAGGAGAATAAAAAGTGAAGTAAAGTAACTATGATGGATGAAAGTAGGATTCAATATATTCTTAGCGGAATTGAATGCAAAAAGAGGAAGTCATTGTAAGCCAATATTTCAAGAAAATATGACTGCAAATTTCCCAAATTTGGCATGTGAAAAATAGGCAGTTTAATAAAAACAAAGGCCAATGGTGGTGAAATTTTAGAACACTAAAGCCAGATGTTTAAAAAAAAAAAAAAGGCAATGAGAGAGAAGATATATGTTGTTATAAAACAACCAATAGATTGACAGAGTACAAAAAAAAAAAAAAAAAGACCAGAAAATTGTGGAAATGATGTCTTCAGCATGCTAAGAAAAAATTATATGCCATATAGAATTATATAGTACTCAGGAAAAAAGTACCCTAGTAAAGAAAAGGTTAGAAAAAAAAAAAAGACTGAACACTGTGATATTTTACTGAAATAATTACAAGAAATTCATCTCGAGAAACAAGAAGGCCAATCAGTTGAAGAAGTGGAGTACATTATGCTCTGGGAGGCAAACAATCAGTAAATCATAGGAATCAATAAGCCAGCAAAGGATTTAATAACTAATACTGATATTACTATGGAATAATTTGGGGATATTTTTAAAAACTAGCTAGAAAATAAAATAATAGGTAGAAATAAGGTAAGCTAAGAAGGCTGCTGTTGGAGACAGTATTTTAAAAGCATTTTAGTTTACAATAGGAAGCCAGATTTTTTTCATTGACTTTCCATTATTTGAAATCAAGAATTCACAATTGTGGTCTGAGAACAATTAAAATACATGAGGGTAAATATGAACTTCAGTAACAATAGGAAGAAGTGGATGAGATGAGAAATACTCAAAGATCAAGAGGGAAACAAGTTCAACAGCAGAAGTGTGGTAACTGGAAAAGCTCAAGAGAACCTGGTGAGAATCAATCCAAAGCCTCCATAATCATCCCAATTATAGATTTCAAAAATCCCATGGTGGAAGAAATGCCTTAGCTTAAATTGAAATGTATTAGCTTAGATTAAAATGTCTTAGCTTCATGCTGCTCTCAAGAAATATACCAAAATATATTGATAAAAATTTTAAAGAAATGTTAATTTAAGAGGTAGGGTCTACATTTTCACCAAACAAACAAACAAAAAAGTATTGAGGAATTAATATAAAATGTCAATACATTATTTTAAATGAAACAAATCAACAGAAAAATAGGCATTCTACATTTTGATGCATGATATCATCAAATGTATCATACTATGAAAGATGTATACATTTTATGAGGCAAGTCCTAGGTGTACAATTGCAGGTCATGGGCACACAAGCAGCCAGCTATAGTAGATTTTGCTAAATATTTCCAAAGTGACTGTATTAGTTTACACTCTGACTGGTAGTATAGGAAATAGTATTTTTATCTGTGTATATATGTATATATGTATATATATCCCAAACTTCAAGCCTGTGTCTTGGTATCAAATTAGTTAGGAAGGAAAAGCACATAGGCCTACTCTTATATCCTGTCACTTATTAGGTAACAAAAATGTGTTCTAATGAGCAATTGTGCTGACCTTACGGATCTCTAAGAAATAGTGTCAGGTGTGCAGAATATATGTCGATAAACCATTTGGAAGAAGCGTTTCTTTGAAATTGTTGGTCTGTTCTCACTGTCTTCTTGCAGCCAATTTAGACAAGTAAAACCAAGCACTGCAATCCTGTAGTGAAAAAAATAACTGAGATTTTGATATGCTTCCTTTCTGTAAATGTCACCCAAATGTCTGTCTTTGATGCTGATGCTCTTCTTGCTGTGTTGGGCTATTTCATTGTACACAGCAATTTCTTCTGCACATTTTACATTATGTTAGAGCTCTTCAGTCTGTAACGTTTAAAAAATCCTTTTTTAATAGAAAAAAGTATTGAGAATTTGATAGATAAGAAAAGTCTTGTAATTATAAAGATATTTTCAACAAAATAGCAGTATAGATACTATTTTGACTCCTTCAACTATTCTTCATCTCGTATTTCCTTTGTTAATTTTTAACACTGGAAGTTTTCCAGTTTCATGTAAATTAGCATCACAATCTTATAAACATGTTTCTATTTATTGAATCCCAGGTCAAAGTAATTATACAACAAAGAACAACAGTTTTCATACCAGACTGCCTGCACGCATGTAAATTGGAGCTCTTGCCAAGGGGGTAATGAATACAGTCTCAGGTTTCATGAGATGAATCCAAAACTGGCAAAGCTAATAATACAGTTCTCATCCCTCAGATAACTGAAATCAAGGTATCCTTCTTCCTCACCATAAAAGCTTCTTCATTTTAGACATGACATATTAAATGTTATAAAAATAAATCACAGGGGAAAAAAGAATCTCAGATTGTTTCTCATGCATGGGAAAAAGCAAATTTCCATCTTGTAAAATAATTTGAATAGCCTCAAACACCATAATGATTTACTTTTAGTCTCATATGCTCAGAATAACAACTACACCCTGGAGATGGTAGAACACTATGGTCAAAACCATTCAGTGTAACTGCTTGGTTCAGTTTGATTCCCAAAGCTAGGAGCTACGTGATCTTCAGAAAATTGCTTGACTTCTTTGAGTTTCAGTTGCTCATTTAGCAAAGTGTTGGACACTAACACCATCTGAAATACGGTTACTCGGTGCTTGTTATTCTAATCATGGTACTAGAGGTCTCTCATAAAAAGAGGTCTCTTGCTGATCACTCAGGCAAAGGTAGAAATTCCCAGGGAAAAAGTTAATAGTGATTCTCTTATCTCCAACTCAGGACTGAGTCTTGGTCTCAGAATCCTTTACTGCAGAGAGGAAGAGATACTATTGCAAAGTGCATGGTACCTTGAGCTTGAACTTTGCAGAGACTTGAACTTAAGCTCTTGGAAACATGAATTGGAGTGACAAAACTTGTGGGAAGAGTGATGCCAAAACCTCTCACAGTGTTTATCTTCTTGTCTAGAAGCTGGGACTTGAACATGACATCGAGGCAGACTATTTCTGTACTGTAGTAGTACAACCGTGTGAGTCTTTCAGCTATGCAAATATAAATCACAGGTCAGAATTAGTGCAGGAGGTGTTTGAGAAGCTATGGCTACAAAGACAAACTTCTGTGTGATCATAAGGGAGAGTATCTATGTAGAAAAACAATAACACTTCTGTGGACAGCTGCTTCTGAAAAAGTGTATTTTCTAAGTACAGACTTAGATCTCTACAAACTTTCATTTATGTCCCGTCACTTATATTGAGCGGCTTCTTGTAGCTGATTAGGGTACAGAAAAGTCATGCAAGAATCACTTTTACTTCGCCCTGGAGACAGTGCCATAAAACAGTCCTATAGCTGGTAACTTCCTGACTTAAACATGGAATCCACAGAACCTTGAACATTACAGGAGCCATCAATTCTTCGTCATTTGGAAGCAAAGGCTAAAAAACTGCAGCTTCTTTAGCTTTCCTCATGTTCTGCCCTGTGCACTGACTGAGCTACACCACACCAGCCTTGTTTTGTTGTTTTGTTTTGTTCTGCTTGAGCTAGAATCTTCCTATATTACCAAAGCTGAGCTGTAACTTACCATCTTCCTGCCTCACCTCCCACCCCCTGCTGGAATTTCAGGCATACAATGCCAAGACGAGCTATGTGCATCTCAATAAAGACAGGATGGTGGTGGTATGTGTGACAGTCATATTGAGACTATAATATTATAAACTCCTCTTCATATGGGAGTGGAACTTAACAGTGGCAGTCACATTGGGACAAAACTGACTTTGAGATAAAGAGTGAGGAGGTGCAGAGAGATCCTTTGTCTACTTTGAGGTTTATGTGCCTTAGTTTTGTCTCTGAGGAATCCATCCAAGTTTAAAGGTGCTTGGTATAAAAATACATCTTTGTACACATAGACAAAAGCAGCCTTTAAAGACTTCATTAGCAAAGACCCGGATGTGGCCACTCAGAGAAGCTGCTGAGAGCCAACCTCTGTGTGCACTTGTGTCTGACCTTCAGTCAGCCCTTGTCAGCAGTTACAACCCAGGAAAGGGTTACATTGCACCAGCCTTGTTTTGTTGTTGTTGTTGTTTTGTTTTTGTTAACACCTTGGGCCAGACTCAAGACTCTAGCATTGGCCTGAAGGGCCCAGGTGAGAGCATAGGGTTGTGGATTCACAGGGCAGTGGTGTTGGGAGAAGCTCTGGTCCCAGGAAGAGACTAGGTTAGAGATGAATTACTGGCTAGGACCAGCAAGGCAGACAGGAGAGCAGGGACTGAGTCACATCATTTCCAGATTGAGAGTGGACTTAAATGGCATCGAGTGGTCATGTGTCCCAGGTGGGTCATATTCCAAAAAATTCTGTAGTTGTAATGTCACTGGTATCCACAGGTAGCTGGATCCCATAGGTATTTAATTATTTTCATTTATATATGTCATAAAAAGGGACAAGGGAATCTACTCTTTCTAAAAAAACATATGTTTTTAAGATCTTGAAACAGCAACACCTATCCAACAGATAAATAATCTGTGTTTGGTTACCCTGAGCATTACATTAGATTGTTTAATTGATCAGATTATTACTAACTTAACCAATGAAGGAAAAATTTTTAAAAATATTTCCTCACTTGGAGTTGGTCAAAAGAATGATCCTTTTACACCTTAGCACAGGACATCATGGAGATCCACTGTTCTGAGGTTCTCCAGTAATTACTGACTGAACTATTTTTTTTTTCATTTTTTGTAGTAATGGGGTTTGAACATAGGCCTTTGCAGTGAGCTCTCTGTGAGCTCTCTCTCTCTCAGTGAGCCTTTTTAATATTATTTTGAGACCTTATCTCCTGAAGTTGTCCACATGAGACATAAGTTTGACATCGTCCTACCTCCGCCTCCCAGAGTCCTGGAATTGCAGATATGTACCGCCACAACCCCTTTCACTGCTCACTTCATGCCGAAAGGTCAAACTGAAAACTTTTCTTTCTTTTTTTTTTTTTTTTTTTTTTTTTTTTGTGAGGGAAGAAATTTCAGTTGCGTCTGTGGAATTCTAGAAGGGCTGCCACATGAATTAGCACATTTTTACATTTTTTTTGTCATTCTTTCCCTATTTTACTTTCCAAAAGTACAGGCTCTTTTATAATACTTTCATCTTCTCCAATTTATGGGTATTACTTTTAAGAGACAAATGCACTTAGGAGGAAATTCTTGTCGTCAAATCTTTTCCTGAAGGTTTTTTATACCTACTTCTATTATATAAGGCAATTTTACTTGAGAAAATTCTTAACACATTTGTTGGCTCCTCTTCTGTATTTTCCCTCCCTATGGTCTCCTGTAAACTCCTTGTACACTAAGCAACAACATACATGCAAACAACATACATATATTATGTCCTTTGCTATCTTCCTTTTGCTCATTAGGGCTTTTGTATTGAGCTGGGGTACTGGAGATTTTTATTTTTATTAATGATATGAGGTCATCATTTTGGTTGGGAGGTAAAGTGTCAGATTACTGGTTAGAGTGAAACTAGAGACCGCATGAAATTTCACCACATAGGTGCCCTGTGTCACCGATTTGCAGCCCTAAGTGTTCCTCAATTTCAGGGTGCAGCAGCATGCAGAGCCACTTTGAAAACATTGTTTCATATTCTAACAGAGAAATTTCTTCCTTTCATGTTGGGTCTATGGTGATTAGGGAACAGAAAATTAGAGCTGAAAGAATCTGAATGTAAAGCTTTTGGTTTTCTAGTGATGTCTGGGCTTTATTTGCAACTCATTAACATGAAGTCTTCAGTGGGCATGACTCTTTTCTCAACTACAGCTAGCTTTATTGCTTAATATTCATAATAAACAGGCTACGGTATAGAAATAAGGTCCCTAGAGAACAGCAGGAAAATTAAATCACCAATCTAAGCAATCCAGCTTTGCCACATCATCTGTACCCTTTGGCATGCAGGCTCCAGTAAGCACAGAGGCTGACACACTAAACTGCAGGTAATAACACAGTTATTCTCGCGAAGCAAACAGGTCAAGGCTGTGGGCGGAAATCTTCCCAGACCTGCACACACAGCCTCCTTCCCAGCACATAGTCTCCCACAGGCCTTGCTCAGCTCCCAGCTCCGATCCTAAGCTCGGCCTTCCTCCGGCAGGTTTCTCCACGGACATGTACTTTCCTTCCCCCTCGTGCTCTCCTGTGTGAGGCGCTGCACAGCTCTGTCTCCTGCTCTCCAGCCCCTTTCTGAGCGATCTGAATTTTTTTTTTAAATTATCTTTATTGGTACATTAAATATACACATCATGATTGCACTCCATAATGGGGATTTGTACCAGTATAAGACACAACTTAATTCTCTGAGCGATCTGAGTTTTAATTAGGTTTCATTTCTTTAAAAGTCAATCTTGAAGGATTGGAAAAAGCAGATGAAAAATGAAACACCAGCCAAAATGTGGAGACTCGTGTAAAAACAGAGAGAATTTCCTCTTTTCCCTTTCTCAATCAGAAGAGGAGCTGCCTGCCTGGCAAACTTAGTCTCCTCCGTCTTCAGCCTACGTACCTCTCTGTCCCCTGGACCGGAACAGCATACAGAGTAGCGTCTGTTTTGTTTGTTCTCATTGAGTTTGTGAACTCTTAGACTTTGGTGTTTGTTGTGCGTATGGTAAGGAGCACGTGATATAACTTGAAGGTTATTGAATAAAGAATTTGAAAGTTCTCAGCTGATGGAAATGTTAGTTTACACACAAATCCAGAAATACACTGCTTTCTTCCACACCTGAGTTTTAAAGCAGACTGGCTACTCATGTATGGCAAGTTTGTCAAGTATGAAATGCTGGGATGGCCATAATTAGTTTTAACAGCTTGAGTGGAAAATGAAAATTGTAGCCATCTTTATCCAAGGCAAGTCCAACTATGTGAAGATATGCTATCTCATTTATAATTTGGCTTTACTATTTCTATCACTTCAACCTTGATTATAACTTTCTTTAATGAAGTGTAGGGCTAGGGATTTAGCTCAGTGGTTTCAGTGCCTGCCTGGCAAGCAGAGTCTCAAGTTTGATCCTCGGTAACCACATGCAACAATCCTGGCCATGGTGACTCACACCCACCAGCAATCAGTACCACATAGCACAGTGTCAGGCATGGTGGCTCATGCTTGCAATCCCAGCACTTGGGAGGTAGAAACAGAAGGACTGCTGAGTTTGAGGCTGAGCTCAGGACCAGCCTAAAGTACAAAGCCAGAAACTGTCTCAAAAAAAAAAAAAGAATAATTCACTTGCATTTAGAAAGTAATAACTTAAATTAAGAAGAGATAGTTCTTTTAAATCTTCTTTTGTTTGGTATTTAAGAACAAGCAAAAGGTGTAAGTGCCTAGTGATGCATGGAATAGACCATGGCTTTCTCCATTTCAATAAGTTTTCTGGTCACCTCCACTCAGATAGCAGAGCTATTCCAGGACTGAAAGAAATTAGGTCCACAGGGAAATCAAGCTTCTAGATCTCACTGAAATGAAACATTCAATATTCCACTTTTCCCCATATTCCCTTTACATTTCTCTTAGGATCTGGGAGAAGGGTTTTAAAAATTACTGCAGGTGTTTGAATATTATTGTCATGATCCAGAGTTATAGAAGCAAAAGGATAAGGTAGAAATAATTGGTGAAAGGAATAATCATATCGGTAGTTGTTATGATCAGAGGTCAATAAATGAAATATGAAATACCTCCTCCTACATGTCTAAGAATCAGTTGAGATCTGTGCATGGGTCAGAAAAATAAATATCAAAATATAAACTTTATTGATGTAGAGTTAAATTAGAAAAGGTGAGTGAATGTATTACTCTAAATAGGGCCTGCTTACACGTTTCCCCTCAGAAGAAACAATTCACCAGTTCAGTATCAGGACCACAGGCTCTTCTTCCTCTTCTCTCCCGATCTTCTTCCCAAGGCTGGGAATCCTAAAACTGGATTTCTCCAAACAAGAGGAGAAAGCTCATGTCTCTCTGTTTTCAGACTCTTTGAAATCTCACCGGGAAAGCAAGGTGAGATTCTTTCTTTGAGAAGAATGAGACAGCTCGAGGGACTGAGGCTTGGGAATTACTTTCTCAATATTTTCAAGAATAAGGAATTCCTGTTTCATTGGCTTGGTTGGACAAATCAAAAAGGAAAAAATAAATGATTCCCTTAACAATAAACTGCTCTGCGGCTATAGATATTTTGTGGCAGAATTAGTAGTTTTTCAGTGTTAGTGATATTTTAAGTCTTTACTAAAAACAAACACAAATAATTGAGAAATAAAAATAAGATTTTATTTGAAGCTGGTTTGTGAGCCATCAGCTAAAGTTGTAGAATATGCCACACTGGCCACTGCAACAAAGGACATAAGAAAAGCAGTTGCAGTTTTAAAATAGAACTCTAAAAATGGTACTCTACTTTATTCTTTTTACTTTCCATTGAGCTTCATGATCAAGAAGAATATCTATATGTCTTGGGTTTGAAAGTAGTTCCAAAAAGTGTTTTTAGAAAAGTTCCTCTGCTCTTCTTAATCATGGGATATTATGGACTTTACAAAGCCAAATGTATTGTCCAAAACAAAGATATACCTGTGCCATTTACCTTCCCGAACTTCAGGATATTATCACACTCCAGCATTTCTAGATCACTGAACCTAATTGAAAGCCACAAAAGAAGGATATCTTCTACGTATTTCCACCCACGGTATTCCTGGATCCAACAGAGAATACTCTTTCCCCTTCCTCACCTAGGAGCATTTTTCTTAAGACTTTACGATGCTAATAAATAATTTGATATGGGTTAAGCC
>PVIR01036254.1:0-15930 GCA_004026965.1 Petromus typicus
TGAATAATGCATGGATAAATAAACTCCTTCAATGAAATTATTTCACAATAAAAAAGAAGCAGACTGGGCCAGAGATATAGCTCAGTGGTTCCAGCATCTGTCTTGTAAGCACAAGATCCCAAGTTCGATCCCTGGTAACCACATACCACAGTGCCAGGAGTGGTGGCTCATGCCTGTAATCCCAGCACTCAGGAGGCAGAGGCAGCAGGATTGCTATGAGTTTTAGGCTTGTGTGGGCTACATAGTGAGCTCAGGGCCAGCCTGAACTACAGAAGCAAGACCCTGTCTCAAAAAAAAAAAAAAAAAAAAAAAAAAAAAAAAAAAAAAAAAAAAAAAAAAAAAAAAAAAGAAGCAGACTACGGATACATGCTTAACCAATTTACATAAGACTCCCAATAAAGACAGATCTATAGAGACAATAAAATAGATCATTGATGCCTGCAATGGAGACTGGAGTAGGTGATAAGGGACTTTGGGGGCTGATAAAAATGCCCTAGGTGAGGTAATAGAGATGGCATCACGAGGCCATAAATTTACTAAGAACATTGGCTTTTACACTTAAAATAGGTGTGTGTCATGGTATGTAGGTGATATATCAATAAACTATTAATATAAATTACATGATCTGTGAAATAAGACAAATGAGAAAAACGGAGATAGATAATATTGCATCAGTCATTTTCTAGCTTTGCAACTAGTTTTAATTAAATCAGTCAATGTGAAACCCATGATACCGTTTTTGTTTTCTTAATTTTAAGAACAACTATTATTTTCCCCCACCTTTTATGGGATGGGAGTTCATATTTAGGACCACAACCAGCAACTCCACAGAGTGCAGTGTGAGCTGAGCATGGCTCTGTCAGAAGAGGATGATCTGCTTCTGATCTCTTGTCCTTTAGAGCAGTCACCAGCTTGGCTGAGTGAAATAAATACCTGTGAGGTTCTGTCCCTGAGTGCAGAAGGGATGCTCAAAATATGACAGCACTGTGGCCACGAGTAGAGCCGTTCTGTGCAGGTGATTCGGCTCCTATTGTCTATCTGGACTTGGAGAGGACATTTTCATTGCTAAATTAAGAGTGTTTTCTTCTACGGAGAGCATTTGCAAACCCATGTGACCTAAGGAAAGCCGGGGAAGGCCAGAGCCCTGCCCAACTCTTCATCCAAGATGAAGAAGAAGTCTTTTCAGAAAATGACAGTGAAACAAACACAGATATCTTCTGATTTCATCCTATTCACTTGAAATACCAGTTGTGCCTTCTCATTAGCTCATTTAATATTCTGGCCATTTGAGCTGGATGGTGGTCTCATCTCCACAAAACAAACTATTTGAACCCTAAACTACCCGGTCAGGTGGGCCACACCTGTAATTCTAGCACTCTTGAATGCTGAGGCATTTGGATTCCAAGCTTGAGCCTAGTATGGGCATCTTAACAAATTAGTGAGAACTTGCCTCAAAATAAAAAATGGAGATGTAGCTCAATGTGGAAGCCCTGAGTTCAACTTCTGTACCAAAAAAAGAAAGAGGAGAGGAAGAGGAAGAAAGATGAAAGGAAGGAAGGAAGAAGGAAGGGACCCCCAGACTGAGGCTAGAGAGGCTCACCAAGAACACTAGGAGATGTTCATCTTGAGCGGAGGAGCAAGAGTCTCTCATTCTTGAGAAGTCGTGAGCTTTTTAAAAAACTGAAAATCATTCTGATAACAGCATTAGTGATGGATGACACTACTTTTAAAAGTCTCTCTTCTACTTTCATTTTGAAGCAGTGGGAGCCCTGGTGGGAGTTGTGACACTCCTGGTGGGGGAGGACCCACACCTCACTCCCCAGAGACTCCTCTCAAAGAAGAGCCCTAACACCTATCCATCTTGTTTTTTTAAGTTTGAATAGGAAAATTTTATTGAGAAAAAAATCTTCTGCCTAAGAGAGACAGAAAGGGGAACCCAGAAAGGTGGGTAGCCCACCCACCTCACTTTTATGGAGAAAAGTCATCCGGTGGGGTGAGTTCAAAGTGGGACAAAATTACTGTCAACCTGTAACATGGCAAATACAGTCACTTAGGTAATATTGGTCCAATGAGAAATCACACAATGGACAAAACCATGATCAATCAATAAGATTACAAGTATAGTTACTTGGGCAACACTGACTAGATGGGAATCCAATGAGAAATCAAGTCACACAGCAAGCATACAAGGTTTTTCAGTCAGGAGACTCTTCTAGGTGGTCAAGGGCCTGGCCCTCCACCCCAGAGATATCAATCATCTTACATGAGTGGGACCACTTTCTCCTTTGGTAATATTGACTTTCAGTGAAAGTTTCCTTGACTGTTCTCTATGTGGGCTTTTGAAGGGCCAGCCCTTATCTGTCTACCTACCATATGTCTAACTAGTTTTCTATCTATAATATTTCTCCCTCTGAAGAGGTACTTCAAACTGCTGTGAGGGGGCAATGGGCAAAGACCGATCTGACTGTTTCAGGCTAGACAGGGTCATAGTTGTAATCTGTAGTCAGGGTCACTCCATGGAGGGTCTTTCTAAAGGTCCTCGATAAGCTCTGTAGAGTTATGTTATGTAGGCTGGAGGAGACAAAGGCAAAGAGATGATTAAGAATTCATGGTCTTAACAGTAAGGACAGCAGGATTACTGTGAATATAACCAACATCTATCCATCTTAGCGTCCACGCTCAGTCTGCATGGTGGAGGATGAAGTGACACAAATGTGTGTGTGGCCCTGCGAGTCTTCAGTGAAGTGCCCTGGTAGGAGGCCACTCCCTAAGCAGGCGACAAAGAACAGGGCAGACTATGGGCCACTGCAAAGAGCAGTCATCCCTCTCGTCCTGTTGTTGACCACAGAGACAGCTCTCTGTCCTCAGTATCTCTCCCACAGGATGGCTCCCAGGCCCCAAGTTCCTAACAGCCCAAAGCTCCCAAGAGGCAGTGAAGATCAGTTCCTCAAATTCCTGGGGCAAATCCCTGGGGCCTGGCAGGGGCCTCAGAACCAGCCACCTTCATCTGAGACTCCAGGAAGCCCCTGCTCCTCCCTGCCATGCTGAGAAGAGCTTCTGGATACACTGGGGACCAGAGCTTCAGTGCGATAGCATGTGACCTGGTGGGGAGTGTAACGAGGTCACTGGTGCCAGCTCAGCTCAGGACCCTGAGTTCTCTGTGGAGACAAAGCCCCATTCTACCGGGAGCCAGGACCGCTTGCCAAGGGCTCGGTGAAGACTGCCCATCCCCATAGCTGTGACTCAGCAGCAAGCTGTGCCCGCTCCAGATGTTGCCTGAGCCATTTACCAGCCCCACAGGGCCTCTCTGAAAGGGGGAAGGGAAGAGGAGAGAGGATGAAAGACACACTCACGGCTCTGACAGCACTGCAATGGACAAATATAGCTCAGGATGTTCCTGGGGACCAAGTTCCCTAGTTCACTGTCAGTAGGATTCTGCTGAGAGGAAAAGTCGCCCTCTTTCTAAGGAAAGGGACAAACCACAGTCTGAGCAGAACCACAGACAGCAAATGCAAGATTGCGTGATGGGTCTAGAACTAAGAGCCTGGATTCTAGTCTGTACTCTGTCCCTAGAGAGCTGTGGGACCTCAAATGTTTCCACACAGTGCTGGGCTCTTCCTCATTCCGGAGCTCAAAGGCCAGGCTAAGGGAGAATCATTCCTGGTCTAGTAATGACAGAGTCCCCTGGAGGGTAAAGCTCTTTCCAGACTAGAACTGGATAGCATTCCCAGAAATGCCTGCTCTACTCACTTGTTATGACTCTGATGATCACCCAACCCTCACTATGCTCCGTTGGCAAATGTCCCTAGAAATGTCGGAAAACATGAGGCTGAGATTCCCACTGATCCTGCATCATGTTCACTGTCAACTGTTGTCTCATTTGTTAGAAATGCACAGTCAACCCATTCTTTACAAGCTCATCATATTTGGGCCTTGGAATTGGCCATTGTGTGCACGCGAACAGAACTGCCCTTGGCTGAAAGCCCACAGTTTGATGTCTCTTGGGATGTATGTCATGTCCCAAGATGCCACAGAGTCTCAGTTCAGCTCTACTGCCCTCACCGGGCCTTGATAGTTCTAAGGGCACCCTACTGCATTCTAAGCAGCATTTATGTTTTTATTATTTATTTATTCTATTTATTTCAAAGAGTTTGTTTTAAAAATGTAAAGAAGAGGGTTTAAAAAACATCCCTAATGTCATCCAGAGGGATGATCTTTTTAAAAACTTATTTTGCTGTAGTAAACTATACATAACAAAATCTACCACTTTAATTTTGTTCTGACTGTATGACTCAGCGGTCTGAAGTCCATTCTCACTACTGTGTGATGATCACTGCTATCCATTGCCAGGAAGCCCATGAGAAACCCAGCAACCTTTAAACAATATCTTCCTTGTCCTTCCTTCCCTGGCCTACTTTCTGACTGTGAATTTGTCTATTCTGTGTGTCTATTCTAGGTGCCAGAATACAGTATTTGTCGCTTTATATCTGGCTTATTTCACTCAGGGTGATGTTTTTGAGGTGTACCCATGTGATAGCGGGATCCATACTTCCCTTGTATCATAGCCTGATGCTCTACTATGCAGAAAGACCATATTTTCCTCATTTGCTCAGCTGGACAACTTGGGTTGCCTCTGCCTTTTGGTGACTGTGACTCGTGCTGCTGTGAACATGAGTTTGTGTGTGGGCATCTGTTGCACTTCCGGGGTAGCCACCTGGGAGTACAATGGCTGGGTCGTATGGTGATTCCAAGTTGAAGAGTTTGAGGAACGATCAGACTCTTCCAAAGTGGCGGCACCATCTCATGCCACGAGCAGTGCACCAGGCTCTGACTTTTTCGCACCTTCATCAATACTAGTATTATTTTCCTTTTTTTCTCCAGATCATAGTATGAAGTAGAATATGACTGTGGTTTGGATTTGTATTTCCCTAATGATGCTCAGCATATTTTCATGTGTCTCTAGTTTATTTGTAGATTTTCTTTGAAGAAATGTCTATGAAAGTCCTTGGTCTGTGTTTTTTAAATTCTATTGCTTGTGCTTTGTTGCTAATTTATAGTTTTTCTTATATTCTAGATAGTAATCTCTTACATATATATGACTTAAAAACAAGTTCTCTGATTTCTTGAGTTGGCCTTTTATTCTCTTGATAATATTCTTTGATACATAAATATTTGTAATTTTGTGAAGTCTTATTTGTCTATTTCTTCTTTTGGTGTCATAACCAAAAAATTATTGCCAAAATTAATGTATGAAGATTTCTCATCGGACATGGTAGCTCATTCCCGTAATCTGAGCACTCAGGAGGCAGAAGCAGGAAGATTGCTGTGAGTTTGAGGCTAGCCTGGGCTACATAATGAGTTCAGGGCCAGACTGAATTACAAAGAAAGACCCTACCTCAAAAAAACTAAAATAAAAAGATTTCTCCTCATGTGTTCTTTATGTTTGATAATTTTAACCATGAAGATTAAGTTTTGATCCGTTTTGAGTTACTTTTTGCATATAGTGTTAAGTAAGGGTTTAACTTCATTCTTCATTTTTATCCTGTTTTCCAGCACTATTTGCTGGAAAAACTGTCCTTTCCCTCTCTAAAGGATCTTCCATCTCATCAGTTAACCATATATATATTTATAACTATATATCCACTTATTTTTGAAATCTCTAGTGAATTCCTTTGTTCTATATTTCCATCTCAATGCCAGTATCACACTATTCTGATTATTGTAGCTTTGTTAAAAGTTTTAAAATCAAGAAATGTGCTTTCTTCTAACTTTCAGTATTTCCAGGGAGAAATCTGTCATTATCTTTGTTTTAGTTCCTTCATGTACAAAATACCTTTTTCATTGCCTTGAAAAAAAAAAAATTTTTTAGCTTCATCACTGGCAGTGGGCAACATGATTAGAGCACACCTTGGTGTCTCTGGGACTCATTGTCCACCAAGTTTCTTGTAATTTTTGAATTTATAGCCTTCGTTAAATTTGGAAAGTGTTCAGTCCTTATCTTTTTTTTTTTTTTTTTGAGACAGGGTCTCGCTTTGTAGTTCAGGCTGGCCCTGAGCTCAGCCTCAAACTCACATCACAGCAATCCTCCTGCCTCTGCCTCCCAAGTGCTGGGATTACAGGCGTGAGCCACCACACCTGGCACTGTGGTATGTGGTGCTGGTTGCTGCTGGGGTGAGTCTCCACGCCCAGTATAGGTATGTGTTTACTGGGGATCGAACCCGGGCCTTTGTACTTGCAAGACAGGCGCCGGAACCACTGAGCTAAGTCGCCGGCCCTTCAGTCCTTACCTTTTCAAATATTTTTGTTCCAGGCCAGGGGTTTAGCTCAGTGGTTCTGGTACCTGCCTGGCAAGTGCAAGGTCCTGAGTTTGATCTCTGGTACCACATAACACTCACCACGCAGTGGCTCACGCCTGTAATCCCCGCATTCAGGAGACAGAGGCAGGAGCATTGCTGTGAGTTCGAGGTTAGCCTGGGCTACATAGTCAGCTCAGGGTCAGCCTGAACTACAAAATGAGACCCTGTCTCAGAAGGAAATTATATACATGTATAATTTTTTTGTTGTTCCTTTTCCTCTTCTTTCTGCTTTGGGCATTTCAGTCACATATACAGGAGACCACATGACCTTATTCTAGAGCTTATATATTCTCTTCATTTATTTTTTCAGGCTTTTTTCTGTCTGTTTCATTAGAAATTTTCTTCTTCTATCTTCAAGTTTACTGATTTTTTTCTCTACCATCTACTCTGTTTTTCATCTAAACCTTTGCAGTTTTCATCTCCCAGAGTTCAGTTGGGGTTTCTCGCTCCATCCTGTCCATTCCTCTCTGTCACTTGTTCCATCTTCAGCTTCCTGAGCACACAGAAAATGTTTGTAAAAGCTATTTTTATTTCCTCATCTGCTAAATCAATTCTGTGTCCATCCTGGGTCAGCTCCATTTAAAATACCCCATTGCACTCTAAAAAATTGATTGATATTTCTCCTCATTATGAGTTTTATTTTCCTGCCTCTTTATGTGATTGGGAGTTGTTATTGATTACCAGATATTATGAGTTTTACCTTGCTTGCTAGATATTTTTATATTCCATTCAATAGTCTTGAGCTTGTTCCAGGACACCATTATCTAAAATCAGTTTGATCTTTTTTTCCCTTAATTTCCAATTTTGTTAGGTGGGACTCTAGCTGATTTAACTTAGAATTAATTTTACTCACACATGAGTAAAATTACCCATTAACTCACCCAGAAAGCTCAGTATCTCTTGTCTATTTTTAAGGTCTGTAGTCTCTTAATTATACCAAAAATACGTTTTTTTCAGGTAACATTGTTCCATTTTCGGGATTTAGTCGTAAACATCTTTAGGAACTACTCTAAGGCCTAACACAGTTCATTCTCTGACTCCCCCAAACTTCACTCATGGATGACTCTCCTGTATTATCCTCCACACTCACCACTTGCCCCAGGCCCAATTGCACTGCAGTGGCCCCCATTCCAGACTCTGCCTGGAAAGGGAGGCACAGGGTTCCGGAGGCTCCCTGTCCCTTAGTCACAGAGCTTTAACTCTCCAAACTAAAAATTCTCTGAAAAGAAACCAAATCACAGGCACATGCGGACTAGTGTGTTTTTATTGCCATAGTGCTGAAAGAAATATGTAGAGATTTATTGAGGCGCCTACAGAAATTGGAGCAATCTATAAAAGCGCTATGTGTGAAATCACTCAGAAAGGAGAAAGACATCATATGTCTACTGAATGATGGAAAATGAAGTGTGGGTTTTGAGAATGAGCCTCTCCCCAAATGAGATCATGTTCCTGGAAAGACCTGGGCTGGAGTGGAAGAGGTTGACCTCCTTCTTCCTCTGCAACCAGGACGTATCAAGGCCAAAGTCAGCCAGTCTTCATCAAGGACAGGGAGCTGGCCCTGCTCTTCATTCTCCAAGAGGAAGAGAAAAGCACACAGAGCGTGCATTTCTGTCTGCTTCTCTCTTCACCTCCTCGTATCTCGTGTCTGGACGCCGCGCCTGGCTGTGCTGGTGAGCGTACGGCCAGGACAGACACCCATCTGTGTCTCGTTTCCTCACTCCACTAATCTAAGGTAGCCAATGTTGTCTGTGAGAAAGCGTGGGGAAGGCACAAGTAGGGGACACTAGCTCGTTTCTCCACCACCTTCTGGGGTAGAGGGTCAGCCAGTGGGGGGCGGGGTGGGGAGAGGCAAGGACAGCAAACCCATGGCTGGGCAGAGAGAATGGAGCTACTGAGGAAACTGGGACAGGGTCTGGGTCCAGTTTCAGAGCTGAATCATTCACAGATGCCAACGTCAAAACGTCCTGAGAGAAAATGGGATTCAGATCTGAAGAGCAATCGGAAGGTACCAGTTCGGATAAATCATTTAGAAACTGAGATTTCCCAGGAGACTGAGTGTAAAAAGAGAGCACATTGGGGACTGGCCATGAAGCGGTGTGATGCTGGGGCACAGAAGGAAGAGGGCGGTTAGAAATAATGAAGCGCAGCACAGTCTGGGTGGAATGAGAAGCTCAGAGGCCCAGGCGCCGGCTGGAGAAAGAGAAGGGTGGGAAGCTGAATCTGTGCTGTTCCCACCTCCACCTCCAGAGCACAAGGCCAGCACCGTGGCCCAGACCCTCCCTGAGCTTGGGCTGCAGAGCCTTCTAAAACAATAGCAAACCTTGGGGGCCTCAGAAACGGAGGCTGAGCCAAGGTCACAGGTAGGAGCTGAACTGGGAACAAGGAAGCCTCAGCAAGAAGCTGAGTCCACAACAGGTGACACAGATACTTCCAAGAGTGAGACGCCTTTACTCAAAGGGCCTGAACCACAGTGTTAAGGGACCAGGAGGGGGCTTTTGAGGCAGCATGCTAGAGGCCTGTGCTCCGTGGATCTGGGATGGTTGGCACATGTGCATACTGTCCTCGCTCATCTGTCCCAGCCCCAGATCTCTGATGCCTCCCTGTCTCTGCTGAGGTCACATGGGGACAGGCTTTGGGTTGGCCATGGGACAAGGATGGAGGGGTGAACATCTTGGGCTTGCTCTGGGTTTTGGTCACCATCTTGGGGATGTACTGGGGTCACCTGCAGGAGGCAAAGGAGGCATCTGGCAGGTCACCCTGATACCTAGTGCTAACTGGCTACAGCCCTGTGCACAAGAAGGTCCTACTGCACCCCTCAGTCCTAACCACAGCCTGGAGCTTGACAGATACATACTGTGCCCAGCTGCTGCATTCCGGGGCTCAGAGCCAGTAGATGGCTGATAGGATATCTGAACAGGAAGAAGGGAACATTTTGCCAGTTTACATTAGGGCAGAGATAACAAAAGAATGAAAAAGAGAAGCAGTTTGAGACTGCACGAGCCAGTGCTCACTTTAGCAGCACATAAACTAAAACTGCACAAGCCAGTGTTCCCGATGAAAGGGATGGTTTGTGACTGGAGTTGGGCCTGGACACACTAGGAAAGCCTCTTGCTCATCTTACACAGAGGACACATGGTCTCTGTTCCAGTAGAGTGGGCACAGTGGAAGGAGCTGTGAGGACAGCTGTCCCTGATGTCTGCTGGCAGGACCAGACATCCACTCTCACTGCCTTCCTTTCTCCATCTGCCTGGAGGACTCAGGCCTTCTGGGTAGAGGCCCTTCCTTGGGAAATGTCTGTTTTATCCTAGGCCTCTCCTCTCTGTCTAAGGGCCCAGCCAGGCCTGTCCCTACTCTCTCACAATTGTGCTCATGGGAGGAAGGCAGCTCAGCATCGGGCAGACCACAGATGCAGCAAGCTTGATGGCAGCTGCAGCCTCCACCAAGAGCCTAGGACAGCAGGCCTCATCTGCGTCAGGCAGAGGTCTCAAGGAGACCCCTAAGTAGACAGTAGGTATTTTATGATCCGAACTGTAGCTATAATTACTCCTACACATCTAGGTCATTGGGCTCACTGAATCCACTCACTCAGAAGGAGTCAAGAAATGTTATTTTCCTCTCTGACCATTGGCTCCAACCACACAAACTACTTACACCAATGCTCCAACTCTGGGCAGGCAATGCTGTTTTGCAAGGCAGGATTTCTCAGGAGTTGTGCTTTGCTTTCTGGTGGTGTGTCCAGCACTGGCCACTACCTCTGAGTGTCCCCTTAGCTAGGAAAGCCCACACACGCATAAACTCCAGATGGCAAAGCAGGGCTCAGCCAGCCCTGCCCCTCATTGTCCTGCCACAGATACAACCCTGGGACATTTTAGCAGCCAGGCCACAGGACAGATACCCACCACAAGCTGGACCCTGATCACACTCAGGCAGCTCTGCTTGGTAATGTGACTCTGTCATTCAGACTCTAGAGAGCAGAGGCTGCTCTGTCTGTGTCAATTTTTATGAAAGTTGAACTGAGAAAATTCTTAAAGATAGCCACATGGGTCACCAGTCAGAGTTGTTTCAGGGCAGAGAGCAATTTACTGAGAAGAAATCAGGCAGACTTTGGGCAGGGAACATCTGGGAAACAGTACCTCTGGGGCCCGGGACACTGGTCTGCGCTTCTGACTTGCACTTTCTGTGTAAGACAGATTCGGATGCAGTGAAGCCTCAAGTGACTCTCCAAACTGTAGGGGCTAGAAAAGGCCTCCATGCTGACTCGGTCTGCCTCAGTGTGAGCCCACCCAGCCAGCACACCCCTGCTTCCAGCCTCACTCCTCTGTACTCATCACAGAGCTAGCTTTATCCAGATGGGGGCAGGAAATAGAAGCATTAAGCGCTTAGAGGCAGAAGCTGCTATGGGCTGTTGGAACAGTTAGCTGGGGTGTATGCCCTGGCAGGGCATAACCAGGGTGGGAAGGGGCTTTTGGGGAGGGTCTGGCTCCAGGAAGCAAGTAGACATGGAACAGCACGTTCTGCTAAGTGCCTTGGCAGAATGGGACACTAGCAGCGACAACAGAGGGGAGACTGCCCAGAAACACAGGCCTGTGGAGCCCTCTGGTCATAGGCTGCTGGGGTCAGCATCAGCTGCCTGGGAAGCAGCAGATGCCAGGCCAGCGAGTGGTGCTGTGGGAATCACTGCTCTGCTTGCCTCCCTTGGGGCCTGAGCCTTGCCATCTGCCCACAGTCAACAGAAGGAAGTGGAGGACTGAGGCAGAGAATGGGATGAAAAGAGAATTAAGATATGTCAGTACATGTACCAGTGTCCATGAGAAATGTAATCGTTATAGACTGCAAGCATACTAAAAGAAATGAAAATTTTAAAAAAAGAACATCAAGGACCAGGTTGAGCAGAGGCTGGCCCCAGGAGCTCCACAGCACCAGGCTTCCAGGGCTATCTCTGTCTCTGTCCACATCCCGCTTTGGCACAGCCAGCCATGGAGGAAGATCTGGGGAGACTTCAGCTGGAGGCTGGGAGGGTGGAAGGACCAAGCCTAACCCTGAGCCAGGTACCTGATATCCTCACCTAAGTCAGGTCTCAGAGGAGGTGTCATAGAAACAGGACAGGCAGCTGGTTCCCTGCAGGGAGCCACCTGGCATGATGGCTCAAGGGACAAAACAGATGGCAAGGGCCTGAAAACGGGAGTGGAGTTCCAGAAGGGCATCATGCCCTCAGGAGGTCATGGCATAGACTTAGGAGCAAAGGTGAGGACCAGGGACAGGAGTATGGTTGACTGAATGAAAGTCCTTTGGCATCAGCATGAGAGCTACCATCTGCCTCTACTCTCATTGCCTCCTTCAGTCCTTGTGTACCTGCTAATCAAACAGTGGCTATCGGTTTATCCCATGCCAGGGCAGTCAACAGCCATCTTACCAGCCTTTCCAGAAGGGGATCCTTCTCCCCTTTGGAGAAAGTTCTAGAAACTACCACATCACATAGCTCCCTTCTGTCCATGTGAATTCAGGGCCCCTAAGAGAGACACGGGTGTGAGAGTTGAGGACCAGGGGCCATGTTGGGCTGCAGGGGAATGGGATCCAGTGTGGTGGGCACAGGTTGAGCCCAGGGAGAACTCAGTTCTGAGATTCAGGATCCCCACGACCTCCTCACCACTAAGCAATCAGCACTGCCCATTTGGAAGCCCCATGACAGAGGGTTTGGCTGCTTCCAAGGGCTCCATTTCTCTGCAACAGCAAAAGAAGCCACCTCACTGTATAAGGCCACATGGCCCTCCTAGGCCTGAGCTTGGCATGGGTATCAGTCAGCCCAGCCCCAGATATGGCAAAGGGAATTAGTCTTTAAAACAGGGAACAGCCAAGCTCTGAGGTCAGAAGACACACCTCTGTGCTGCAGGGAAGTCACAGCCACTCTTCTGAGCCTGTGGTCCCTGGGGAGGCTCTGGATTTAGCAAGTGGCCTGTCTACCTCCCCTCTGTGCCCTGGAGTAGCCCTCCACCCCACTGCCCACGTGCCATGGCCCTGGATGCCACCCATGGCCTCCCACTGTGTGCCTTTATACATTCAGCTTGGGCTCTCCCTGCTTCTTTGACAGGAAAATGGAGAGAAGAATGGTCACCATGTTCCTCAGGGGCAAGAGTTGTGGAGAAAGTCCAGGGGAGTCCCGAACCACAGCTGTCTGCAAGAACTCATCTGTTCACAAATCATCTGCTCGCCCAGAGCTGAGGGCTATGATTCTCTGAAGTCAGTACTTACTCTCCTGGCTCCATTCCCAAACGTTGGGGTAGGCCACAAGGCAGACCTGCCCTTGTCACATTAACCTGACAACTCACTGGAATGGTGGGCTAGAAAGGAATTCATACCCTCAAAGCTTCTGGTGGCCCTACAGGAAAGGAGGCACAGGGCCCCGCTGGTCAGGGAGGCAGGTTCACTTCTTGGGAACCACGAGGAATCCCTTCTCGTCTCCTAATGTCGACCCTGCTCTGTCAGCTTCATACCCCTAGTTTGGGTTTGCGGTCATCCACTGCAGCCTGCAGCCCCCTCATGAGATGTCCAGTGTGAATCTCACAGTTAGGGCACATTTCCATTAGTCCTGGCCCCACCTCCAGCACTCAGTGGCCACCTGGAGACAGTGGCTGCTCTTGGGGACAACTTGATGCTTCTGCAAGGCCACTGCAGGCCTGGGGCTGCTGCGGGGCAGGAAGAGGGCAGTGGAAGCAGCCCAGCACTTTCTCTGCCCAGGGTTCATCCGTCTCCACTTTTTCTATGAAACCTTCACCAAGTCAGTCGTGAAGCCTCACTCAGAAAAGGGACCAAGGAGCGCTCTCCAAAAGGTTCAGACTTACTGCTAGACACCAGTGGCAGCAGCCAGCCCTCCCCACTTGCAATAACCAGACACATCCCCTAACACTGCCAGATACCCCCAGGGAGGGATAACCTTCCGAGAGACACGCCACTGCTGTGTCCCATTTCTGCCAACAGTTGGCAACATCTAGCTCTTTGGCCTTTTTTCTCTGATAATCATTATTTTTAGCTTCAGTTTTCAGGATTTTCTGAGGTCACCGGCACTTTTTGTTAATTTACAGGAGTGTCCTCAATATCTGTCCTTCACAGAGGTGACATCTTCTCCTGTTCCACCAACTCCATCTACAGCGTGCCACACTGACCAGTGCTCAGTGTTTATGTTGTCAGATTCAGCATACAGCTTTACAGCTTGTGCTGCGGTTTCAAGAAGCCTTTCCACGCCGTCGCCGGGTCTCGCCTCTGCTGGCTTCGAGCTCCCACTGTGGAGACGCATGGCCCCACGGACCCTCTTCTGGGCAGTGGTGCTTGGAATCCACACTTATTTTCCTCCATGTACTGAGTCCACCCACTAAGAAATCTTTCTCTCCTCACCCCGTTTGCCACCACCTCCGTGGTACACTGAATCCCCGTCCTGGCATGAGCTTGTCTTTGGACTCTGTCGCATTCCTTTGGTCTGTCTGTCCCGCACTGAGACCCAATGAGTCAGCCTATGGCCCTGTGACACGTCCCGACTGAGCACACAGCCCCCTCCTCTGCTTCACGTACTGGGGACATATGGTGTGGTGGGGTGATTCCAGGGACCAAACCCAAGACCTTCTCCCTGAGCTGCATCTCCATTCTCCCTTTTTTCTTTTTCTTTTGAGACAGGGTTTCAGTAGCTAAATTGTCCGTTCTGGGCTCTAGCCTTCAATTCTCCTGCCTCAGCCTCCCAGCGTGGCAAGAATACAGACGTGTCCCCGCCACTCCGCCCCTCCCCTGCGCTAGTGACCTATGTCAGTTCACAATTGAATAAATTTACTAATTTCTCAATGTATCCAACTAGAATGTTTATTAATGTATTAACTTTGTAAAATGATTGCAGTGAGAATTAAGATTTTGATACCAAATTATCCACTCCAGGATTTCTAAGTCTTCTAATATTTAAACCTTTAAAGACTAATTTGCACAATAAGTCTTGTATATTTGAATTGGCTCCTGGATAATTTACTTTGTATTGCCTTGGCTGGCATTTGTTCTAGTTCATACCAATGCTCATGAGGAGTTGAATTATGTAACCCACACTGGAGCTAGATGCTGAAGTTCTAAGTCTCAGCACCTCAGAACATTACTGTTTGGAGATGGCCTTCTGGAGGTTAGTAAGGTGCCAGAGTTGGGGTGTGCCCTGCCCCAGCATGACTGCAACCTGACAAGAGTTTGGGACACAGAGACCAGAGGGTTGTCCACCACGGAGAGGCCTCAGCAGAAACCAGTCCTGCCTTTTCCGTCAGACTCCTCCCCCAGGACCAGAGAAGCAGATGCACCTGTGGGGTTTGTCGTGGATGCCTGGGAAGCCGTGATCCTCACCTTGATTTTGGACATTTACCTCATTCCCCACGGTTCTTATTTGGGCAACATGAGTCTCCCTGGAGTTCTGTGGTTGGGACTTAGAACCATGGTCTCCCAGGAATTTCCTCAGCACTGGGTAATAGGAAAGGCACAAGGAAGGTGCACGAGGAGGCTTGGGATCAGGACATTACTAGAAGACTCCTGGTTATGGAGCCACGGTGTCCTCAATGGGCAATTTCCCTCCCTGGGTGGCTGCACAGCAGTGAATACATCCAGTGCCTTTTGTGTCTACCTTGACAGCTCCCTCTTGCATAGAAACATTTTAATGTGTTACTATATCATACTAAATTACCATAAAAGTTGCCAAACCCAGGAGTAACTCTGCCTCCTTTAGTGTAGTAACAGTAATGGCCCAACAGCATGGAGCACACAGCTGTGCAGCCAGGCAGCAGGGTCCTGAGCAGGGCAAGAGGTCAGGAGCCTTGTCAACCTCAATCGCCATGTTTTAAGGGACTTTAACTTAGAAGCTTTTTTTTTAAACATCAAAAACCATCACTTAAAAATTCTCCCGTGTTTCTACTAGCTGACTTCTCACTCATACCTCACAACTTAGTGAATGAGGCAGGACTGATAAGCCAGGTTTGATTTTATATTTCTTCCCCACAAAAGAAAATAAAACCACAAAATCAACGTTGACTTAGTGGAAAAGCTTCTCAGGGTCAGTCATGGAGTATGGTGGGCACAGACTGCACGACAGTGCTGCCCTCTTTAAAGTGGCAGGGGCTCCCTGAGAGAGGACCCTGCCAAGGTGGCGCAGGCCAGCTTTAACCAGCACGAATCCCTCTTTCCCTCCTGTGCTCTGATGCCACCATCCTAGCTCCTTGCCAAGCCCAGCAGAGGCCACACACACACACACACACACACACACACACACACACACACAGTCTAGCATTTTTTTAAATGGCTTTATTAAAGGCTATTAGTATAAAATACAACCAAGTTACAAGTTGTCAGTAAGAATGTATCATTTTGGAAAATGTGTATCAAAGAAAGGAGCGGTACAAGGAAACACAGGGTACTCCTGACACCCAGGCTGCACCTGGCCGGGGACAGGCCTGCTGCTCCCACGGGGCAGAGCGGGGCTCAGGCCGACAGACCTGCTTCCGACTTCCTGGGGTTACTGCTGTAAAAGGCAGGCTGGGGGGTTGGGGGACAAGAGTGAATCCTGAGC
>PVIR01036255.1:0-15933 GCA_004026965.1 Petromus typicus
GAGAGGACTCACGGGTGAAACTTTGGGGGCCACAGAAGTCCCGGTCAGGCAGAGGTGTCGGGTGCCAGGTGCTGCCCTCGTCGGAGTCCCAGGAAGGGGAGACGGAAGAGCTCGAAGAGCAGGAATGAGAGAGGCAGCCAGAGCAGTCAGAGGCGGGGAATGAAGAAGAGTCCTCCTCCTCCAGCTGGTCAAATTTCCTCTTCAGGGGGCCAGTCATGGTGGGACAAGGGTCCTCCGAGAGCTGGGGACAGACAGCCTGGAACAGGATCGAGACAGCTGTCAGCAGCGATCCAGCAGCAACAGCAAGCTGACAGAGGGCAGGAGCAGGCTCTGGCCACGTCCTTCCCACAGGGCCTCCGGCCCAGCCAGGAGCCCAAGGTACAGACATACAGGCAGGACGTCCCTCTCTCCCAGCCACGTACAAACCCACAGCCTGGAGCCATCAACCCCCAAAAGCCCTGCCTAGAGACTTCCCAGGAAACCACCCAACCCTGTTCTTCACTACCTCCCACAACTCACCCACACATTATACACATCCATGCCAGCAAGGGCAGGAGGCAGACAGACTGACAGATGGACTGACAGACTTGGGCCTGGCTGTGCTCATTCCACGACAGGAATCCTGGGAGCTGGCTCACTGCGAGGGTGATTCACCCCACTTGCATCTGTGTGCCTGTGCGATCCCTCTCGTGGCCGTCACTCGCGCAGCCCGCGCGGCCCTCATGCAGGGCTCTGCCTCCTCCCCATCCCCTGCACACCCACACAGGCCCATCTGCCAGCAGATGCTCCCTCCGGGCCAGGCAAAGCAGGCATCCACTCCAGGAGCAGGCTGGCTGGCGCTGGCCCCCATTCCCAGGCAGGACTTTCCTGAGCTCCTCCCTGCCTGCGGCGGAGCTTCTCAGACTTTCCCTCAGAAAGCCCCAGATGCACAGGGAGAAAAGTCCCCGGCCTCCAGGCCTGAGGTGACTGCAGCCCTTTATCTGATCCTCAGACTCACCTCTGTTTGGCATTCAACCAGCAATCTACCCCTATCTGAATTAACCTCACATTGTGGAAGTTATTTTTCACCTTAAAAAACAAAACAAAGCTCAAGCCAGGTGTGGATTCTAAGAGCCTAAGGCAGGACACTTCTAAGTTCAAACCCAGCCTAGGCAACTTAGTAAGGCTGTCTGAAAAAAACCCAGATGCTCTAATAACGCAACCAACTATCTAAGGAGAAGCCCTGCGTCTCTCTGATCTGTAGCTTCGGACCTGCAGCCCTCTAGGACAAGCCTCGGGATGGACCCTCCGAAGGCCTCAGCCCTCAGCACAGTGCAGCCAGCAAACCACGGCCAAACTGGCCCCGTCTGGGTGCACAGCTCAAGCTCCTTCCCCTGAAACTTCAGCAAAATAGTCCCTTCCGGGCTGTGGGACCCCAAGCATTCAATCCTGAGGGCCGGGCAGAAGGAACCTGGCTCTGCTGCTGGGCAGCTTCCCTCAGCACTGGACTCCACAAAGTGCCCAGGAGCAAAGGGAAAGGAGAGCCCCAGAGCTGGGGAACACTCCACTCCCCAATCACAGGAAACAGACGAACAGGAAAAGCCACCAGAAGGCAGTCTCCACTCAGGTGTCCTTCCCAAACCTCCCACCCCAGTCCTCCCACGAGTCCCTGAACCCTGGGGGGTGCTGTTCACAGATTAACTGAATGAAATGCATCCCAGGGACAGCCTCCCCAAGCAGGAGAGAGAGAAGAAAACCTCCCCCCTCCCAGCCTGGGGGAAGAGGCTGCACAGGTGTTTCCGGGGGTACTTTCTCAGGCTCAGCACCCCCTTCCCAGGGTCAAACCACAAACAAAAACAACTCAGCTCCCAGCTGACCTATGGGCTCTCCCAGGAGATGGGGGATTCACAAGCCAGAGTCAGGCGTGCACACATACACAGGGATACCGAGACACACGGCATTGACAAACAATATACATCCTGTCCCCACCAAAGTCCCAAGGGGGCCCTTTGCTGTTCCCTAATCCCAATGCCATCTATTGGGTGCTGAACCCGCCCCCCCCCCCCAGGATGCCCAGCTGGAGACCCCTAGGACTAACTGCCCACCCTGCATATCTGCCTGGGCTTCCCCTGGAAACATACAATCCTACAGGCCCCAAACTGAACCCCTTGTGTCTGCTCCCCAACCCCCATGCCATCTGTTCCTCTTCCTGTGTTTCCTATCTTAGTAACAGCACTGCCACCCACCCAGTTGCTCAAGCCAGAAACCTGCAGCCATCCTCAACTCCTTCCTTCCTCTCCCTCCATCTAAATCCAGGCCCTGGGGCCTGGGCGCTCACGAGCAATCATTTCATCCACACCAGGCCGGGCACAGACTGAGCAGGTATCCTGAGGCCACGCAGCTCCTGAGCAGACTGCCTGCACTGGAACCTCGGCCTGCCTATTAACCGGCTGGGTGATCCGGTGCCAGTTCCTTAACACCTGAGTCTCCAGTTCTTTGTTTTAAAACCTCGGAGGGATGAGAGGTTTATGTGAATACCTGTCAAGTTCTCTGACAACGCTAAGTGTTCTGTGAATGTGCAGAAAAAAGAATGAGCTCCTGAATGTACACAGCACAGACGAATCTCACAGACATGCTGCTGGGTGGAAAAAAGACAAACACAATGTATGTAAATGAAGTTCAAGCAAAGGCAAAGCCAAGGGGTGAAGATACAAGTCGGAATGGTGGTGCCCAGGGATGGGGGACGCATGACAGGGAGAGTCATGTGGAAATTTTCTGGAGTTCTGGAAATGTTCTCTGTTGGTCTGGGTGGTGCTTACACCAGTGTCTAGAACTAAATTCATCTAGCTGTACATGTCAGATTCATGCACTTTATGCCTCCTACACAGGTGGCCACCAATTTAAAGTTTGGGCTGGAGCTAGAGCTCAAAGGGAGATAGACAGAGCACTTGCCTAGCATACATGAAGATGTGGATTCAGCCCCTACCTCCATACAAGAAGTTTATTATCCTGACCACTTTTCTGGCTCCACTGGGGATGAGCTCTGTGGCAAAGTGTTTGCCCAGCACATGCCAAAGCTCTGGATTCAAGCCCCAGGACTGCCCCTCCCAAAAAACCCAAAACTCTCTAAAGAGTCAATGGATCTATGCAGTGATCATTAAAAAACTGTTAGTAACACAGAAAGAAAATCAAGCACCATGTTTCTGTCCCCCCCGCCACGTCCTCCGCCTCTGCTCTTGCCCTCTCCCTCCCTCCAGCTGTTCTTTACTCTGCCATCAGAATGAGCATATTAAACCAAATGTGCTTAAAACTGTCCTACTGTTCTTAGTCTCCAGAATTCTGAGGCTGAAACAGACCTGACCACTGCTCCCCCTCCACACTCACCTTGCAGGACTCACACGCCCCTCTCTATACTTCAGCTAAACGTGCACTTTTCCTGCTGGCCTTGACCCTGCCCACCTCCCGGCCTTTGCACAAACTGGAACAGCCTCGCCTTCTGCCCTTTCTGAAGTCACCTCTAAAGAGACATCTTGAGTCCTCCACACCATCCCCTTGCCTCTCTGGGCTTGCATAATTCCTACACTGAACCCGAATCTCCAGTGTAATGGTGTTTAGAGGAGGGACTGGACCTCTGGGAAGTGATAAGATCATGAATCGGAGGGGGGCCTTTGTAAGGAATGGCCTCTTTCTCTTTCTCTACCATGTAGGACAAAGACAAGTGTCCATTTGCCATACCATGCCGAGATCCTTATCAGAGTAACACTTTGATCTTGGACATTCCCCAATCTCTAGAAACACAAGAAATAAACTTCTTTTGTCCAAGCATCCATCTGATGGTGTTTTCATTGGAGGAGCCTAAACTAAGAAAGACAGCTCCCAAAGGCCCTGCAATTTCTCCATCACAGCTTTATCTGACCACAGTGCAACGGCCTATTGCTTGTTCAACCTCATAATAAGGTTAGGGCAGCTCTGCCTGGCCAAAAGTGTCTGTGCCTAGAACAGGGCCTGGGACAGAGGGTGCCTGACAAGGTCAGAAGCCAGCAGGCCAGCTGGCAACTCAAGTATCCATGGAGAGGCATTCTTCATGCACACAAAGTCTCAACGTGACCTTCTCCTGCTCCCGGGAGTCAATTTAAGGGGGGAGGGGGCACATGCCCACCCCCTCCAGCCACTACCAAAGGATTCCAGCAAGAACAATCTCAAAAAGATGCTCCAAGGGTAGGGGAGGGAAGTTCAAGACTTCAAGGCCACAGACAGGACCAAGGCAAGTATTTTAGGAGAGTCCCCCATTCCCCAAGAGCAAAGGGCCTCAGAGGCGTCAAAGGAGGAGCTTAGGCCAGACACCAGGGCTCTGGGTCAGGGATGTCCACAGAAAAGAGACTACAACCTCCAAAGCTGTACACAGGGAAAGTCACACTGAGACTGCAGTCCTGCTGCAGGCTTAAGTGATGAATCTGAGTATCTACAGATCTGGAATCAAATGTGTTTATCTCCCCTCTGATGCTCCTTTGGGGTAAGAAAAGGCAAGAGAGATCCTGGATCTCACGCTCCCTGTCCTGCCTGGGGATCCAGGGTCTAACAGAGGCAGAGGCAGGAGATGAGACAGAAGGATTGAGCCAGAGCAAAAGAGAGGCCAAGGCAAAAAAAAGAATGAAAGATAGTGAAAGAGTCCAAGAAAAGTGTCAGACAGTGAGTCAGAGGGTGGGGGAGGGGCCCTCAGCAGCTACCCAGGAATCTAGATGCTGACCATGGCAAAGTTCCCAGGGTGAGTACAGCCCCCTCCTAGGGTCCTGGAGGAAGGAAAAGCAATTCCCAGGAGCTGGTTCAACAGAACTACCACACCCCCTGGCGCCCCAGAGACAGACATGGAATCAAAGAAAACTGGGCTTCTTCTCGGATCTGACACCCATGGGGCCACCACCCCAGCCTACTGGCCACAACTGGCTGCCCACACAGGTTGCACTATGTGAATCCAGGAAAGGCACCAAGTAACCAACGCCTGTTTGGGAGAGGGCGAGGTCATCTCTGGAAAAGTCACATCAACTTCTCTACCCACTTCAACAGTCTGACTGGTGTCCCAACTCCCAACCACAGCAGATATGGGGGGTGGGGGGGTCAGTTCCTCCATCCCCCTCCAGGAATCTGAAGAATGTGTCCTTTAACCTCAAAATCCCAGGCCTTGGCCAGTCCCTCCCTCCAACACCTGGGGTCACATGACATCAGGCCCTCTAGAATTACTTCCTGGGAAAAACACCTCCAAGTAAAGTGGTCCCCACAGAAACAAGTTGTCTCAGCAGCTCAGAGAGCAGACCGGAAGTACTGGCACACCCCTCCCCCACCAGTCCCTCAGAAAGTGATCTCGAGGAGGGGACAGTTCCTCAGCCTACCCTCTAGGGCCTGGCACTGGGTAGCTGCCAAATGTCTGCAAGAGGCACTGCTCCTGCAGAAAGGAAACTGAACCTGACCATGATTGCTCCGGCATAAGCCAGGCCCCTTTCACTCACTCGCTCATTCATTCATTCAAAAATACAGCAATTTCTGAACTCTAGTTCTGTGCCATCTGTGGCCCACGGGGGGGAGGACCTACAACGCTGCTCCCCAAAGTGTGCGTTGGGGGCACCGTCCAGCGGGAGTGATGGGGTGGAGGGGCAAGCCAGGAAGAGTACAGCTGGAGGTGGAGGTAGGTCTGAGTAAGGGCCCTAGCGAGGCCCCGCCAGGGCCCGGCTCGAGAGAGGGGCTGGAGATGAGGACAGCCAGCCAAGTGTGGAGGAGGGGCAGCCTAGGAAGGGGCAGGGCCCGGGGCAACAGGGCAGACTTTAGCCCGAAGGCACAGGAAGCCCCGGGAGGACTTAAGCAGGGAGTGACAACAACAGATTTGCATTTTTAAAAGATGGCTCAGCATCAAGACGGGCTGGGGTGTGACCTGTTGGCCAGAAATGCCGGAGCCAGAGATGACAGGACAAGGGCACAGGAGAAAGGGGGGTGGACTTGGTGACCTGGGTGTGGAGCGGCACCAAGGCAGGGCTGTCAAGGACTTGGGGGCGGAGAGTGACGAGTCCCTTACTCTCCTGAGGGCTGAGACTCGCAGTGGAGGTGTCTGCTGGGTGGGCAGCGTCGGGAGTGTGGGCTGGGCTGTGTGACTGTACCGGGAGCAGTGACTAAGTGTGTGGCTGTGGCTCCGACGCGGGCATCAGCCCCGCGTGACGGGGAAAAGCCCCCGGGGAGGGGAAACTGAGGACCTTCGGGAGGAAGTACGCGGGAGGAGGGAACAGCCGTGCGTGGGAGAGGACCTACGTGTGCCCGCGGGTGGCCGGTGGAGCTGCGCCCAGTGACTCACGGCGGTGGCCTCCGCAGTGACGGCGACTGACAAACAGGTGAGCGCACGACACACCCCTCCCCCGGGCCTCCCCTCCCCCGTCCGCGCTCCCGCCCGCTCGCCCACCTGCCCCCCGGGGCGAGCCCCCCGAGGGCGACGATGTCACCTGCGTCAGCCAGGCGAGGAACTTGGGAAAAGTTCTCAGGCAGCCGGGACCTCGCCCGCTCCCCGCCACCTGCGCCGGCACGACTTGGGCCGGGACGTCTCGGAAGCCGGACGTCGTGGAGCCCGGGCGGCCGGGGGAGGGGACGGGCCGCGGCGCCCGTCCTCCGGCTGCCGACTCCGGCCCGGTCCTGGCGCCAGCCAGGTGCCGGAGTGAACGGCCGGCCGCGCCGCGGCGCCCTCCCGCACGGGACACCCCCGCCCAGTCCGGCGCCAGCCCAGGATCCGCGCTCACCTGCGCTCCGGGCTCCGCGACCCCGTCCGACCCGCGTCCCGGCTTCGCGCCCCTCGCGCCGGGCCACTGCGCTCCGCCGTCCTTGCAGCCGCCCCTGGCTCTGCGTCCGACAGCGGCGGCAGCGGCGGGAGACTGGTGGCCCGGATCCGCCCGCGCTCCGCCCTCCTCGTCAGTGGAAAACTCCGGGACTCACGGCGCTGACGCACGCCCGGCCCGCGCCCGGCGCCCGCCCGCGGCCCCGCCCCGCCGCTCCGCCCGCCCGCCCGCGGCCCCGCCCCGCCCGCCCGCGGCCCCGCCCCGCCTCCCCGCCCCGCGGCCCCGCCCCCGTCCCGGGCTGGCCGTGCAGCGGCAGCCTCGCACAGGACTCTGACCCCCCAGACCGTGCCGCGCCCCACCTCCGGGGCCACGCCGCCCGGCCGACTCCGCGCCTCACCGCTCCACGGACGCCGTGCGAGCTGGGTCGAGCGGTCGGTCACCCACCGCCGCGCTCTGCAGATCGGAAGACTGAGGACATGCTGGGCGCAGAGCTCCGCCAGGCGGGAGTGGCCGAGCCGGAGGCCGACACGCCCTCTGCCTGCCCCGGAGGCGGCTCGCTAGGATTCAGTCCAGTCTGGCACCCTCCCTCCGTTCCTCCGGAGAGTCCACTGGGCTGGATGCGAACCTGAGGACGCAGGGGAGGGAAGATCATCCGCAGCCTGCCCTTCAGCGGTGCCCAGGGCCGAGCCCCTGCGCCCAGCCCCCTTCCCCAGCGCGTCCCGCCCCACCTGCGCGTGAACGTCCGCTCACACCTGCAGCGCGTGTTCAGCTCGCGCTTCTCTGCTCTCTGGACCCGGCCGGCCTTCCAGGACTCAGCCTGTACGGCCTTCTCCAGGAGCCTGCCCCCTGCCTGCTCCTAATGCATCCTGGCTCCTTGTGGTGGCCTCGATATCGCCTAACGCTAACCCAGCCCTGGAGGCTCCGCGCGGCCTTCCCGTGAGGGCAGGAGGACCTATCCGGCCCGGATAGTCAGGGCCCTTCTGCAGCCCTAGGTGTGTCGAGGTGGCCAAGCCGGTACTCCGCCCTTTACCTTATGCGAGAGACAGGAGAGCAGGCGGGGAAGATGGGGCCTGCCTTGGATACATTTTATGTGCACAGCTGGGAGTCAGGCCAGACGTCTGGGGTGATGGATCCAACCAAGCTCCCAGAGACTCCCTGGGAGCCAGGCTGGCGGTGGCCTTGGGGAGGTCCTCCACACTGGTGCATCCAAGCAATTCTGAGACCGCGCAGGGGGAGCTTGAAGTCCGCAGAGCCGCCAGGACGTGGTGGTGGTACAGGCCTATAAGCCCTGCGCTGAGGCTCAGGCTGGACGACCCCACATTCGAACCTAGCTCTGACAACTTAGTGACTTACCAAGAGGATTTAAAAGGGGGGAGCGTGGATGTAATTCTGTAAAACATCTACAGAACTGGGTGAGAGCCTCACTATCCCTGCACCTGCAGGCTGAAGACCTTGCTGATCCCAAGGAATCGTTTCCCATCGCCTGCTTTTCTGCTGCCTTCCATCTCCATCAGAAAGGGGCTTCTCTGGGGCCGGGGATTTGGCTCAGTGGTTCCTGCGCCTGTCTTGCAAGCGCAAGGACCCGGGTTCGATCCCGGGTTAACCACATACCATACTGGGCATGGAGACTCACACCCAGCAGTAATCAGTACCGCATACCACAGTGCTGGGCATGGTGGCTCACGCCTGTCATTCCAGCACTCAGGAGGCAGAGGCAGGAGGATTGCTGTGATGTGAGTTGGAGGCTGAGCTCAGGGCCAGCCTGAACCACAAAGTGAGACCTTGTCTCAAAAAAAACTAAAAAAAAGTGGGGGGGGGGCTTCTGTGACCTAGAAATAGCTTTGGTTTTCTCTCCCTGACTCACTCTTTTCATCTGTAAAATGGGAACAATGGACTAGGGAAGCTCCTCCTGCTTCTTTCTTTGATGGAGTTTCAGGAAGATGCTGCTTACTGATAAAGAGCTGGGCACTGGAGGGAAGGAATGAGAGCTTGCATCCTGCTGGGCTGTGGGTTGGAAAGGCTGGACAGGACTGAAACCAGGGCAGGAACTTGGCAAGGACTGGAGTCTGGCCTTAGAATAGGCAGCCTGCTGGGTGACGGGTTGAGGGAGAAGAAGAAGAGGAGGGGGGATTGTGGGAAAATACAATCAAGTGGTGCGTTTTCTCCAGCAAAGCATCTGCCTGTCCCAGGATGAGCGCACCAGATGTTCCCCAGATGTTGCTGGTGATGGGAAACATGTCCCTGTGGGATCCCAGCAAACCCTTCCTGTTCCTGGGGAAGTGAAGGGTCTGTTCCAGGACCAGGAGGGTGGGGCCTCGGCAGCATCGCCTGTGAAGATGGCACAGACCCAGGAAGACACACCCACATCAGGGAATTTCTGGCAACTTGGAAGAGTCCTGCAGATTTCTCAGATATTTAGCATCCATAGACCACCTTTTTTAGCTAAATACAAATTACAAGTTTTAAATAAAAATTTTAAGGAATTAAAAATTAGAGGCAGAGCGCCAAGGATGTAGCTCAGTGGCACCATGCCTGCCTAGCAAGAACAAGGTCCTGAGTTCAATCCTTAGTACCATACACACACACAAAAACAGAGCCAGAGTGGCACGTGCCTGGAATCCCAGCACTCAGGAAGCTGAGGCAGGAGAATCGGAGTGAGTCTGAGGCCAGCCTCGGCTATCTAGTGAGTTCAAGGACAACCTGCACTACATAGCAAGACCCTGTCTCAGAAACATCAAAATAAATAAGCAAACAAATATTGATATGTTCCCATCTGTAAGGCTGAAATGAAAGGACTAACAATAGCAAATAAGGAAAGATTGAGAATTAACTGGGTCTGAGAAATTGTTGATGGAAGAATAAACTTTCACAACAGCTTGGAAGATACTTTGTCAGAACGTTCTAAAGTTAAGCAAAGGCGAACTCTGGCCTTGGCACGGCCCTCCTCAGGATGCTGCAGAGAGAACCACTTACAGCCACCGAAGATCTGCCGAAGAACATCAGAGCAGTTTTATGTGGGAAGATCCAGCAACTACATAAACTCATGTGGTCACTAGTAGGTGGGTGGATACAAACTGTGATTTCTCATATAACATAACATGGCAATAGAAAAGAGCAAGCATTGACTTCAACAGTGACATAGATGAATCTTTAAAATACTGTGTTCTGGGCTGGGGATTTAGCTCAGCGGTTCCAGCGCCTGTCTTACAAGCGCAAGGACCGGGTTCAAGCCCCGGTAACCACATACAATACTGGGTGTGGAGACTCACCCCAGCAGCAACCAGTACCACATACCACAGTGCCGGGCGTGGTGGTTCACGCCTGTAATCCCAGCACTCGGGAGGCAGAGGCAGGAGGATCGCTATGATGTGAGTTTGAGGCTGAGCTCAGGGCCAGCCTGAACTACAAAGTGAGACCTTGCCTCAAAAAAACCGAAAAAAAAAAAATACTGTGTTCCAAGAAAGCCACGCACAGCTATACTACCAGTAACCTGGAAGCTGAGGCAAAAGGACTGCTGTGAGTTCAAGGCCAGCCTGGGCTACATATCAAAACCCTGTTTCAAAATTTTTTTTTAAAAGAGCCAGGGATTTAGCTCAATGGTTCCAGCATCTGGCTGGCAAGCATAAAGTCCCAAATTCGATCCCCAGTACCACATATCAATGCTGGGTGTGGAGGCTCATGCCTGTAATCCCAGCACTCAGGAGGCAGAGATAGGAGGATTGCTGTGAGTTCAAGGCCGGCCTGGGTTATGCAGTGAGTTGAAGGACGGCCTTAACTACAAAGAGAGACCCTGTTTCAAAAAAAAAAGAAGAAAGCCGGCATAAATGAGTAATGACTGATTCCACCTATTTATATGAAGTTTAAAAGCAGGCAAACAAGTTTGAAGAGCTTTAAAGCTGGGTAAGGGGGTCAGGGAGTTAGCTCAGTGGTTCCGGCGCCTGTCTTGCAAGCACAAGGACCCTCGATCCCCGGTCACCACATACAATACTGGGTGTGGAGACTCACGCCCAGCAGCAACCAGTACCACATACCACAGTGCCGGGCGTGGTGGCTCACGCCTGTAATCCCAGCACTCGGGAGGCAGAGGCTGGAGGATTGCTGTAAATTCAAGGCTGAGCTCAGGGCCAGCCTGAACTACAAAAACTGAGATTCTGTCTCAAAAAAAAAAAAAAAAGAATAAGGGACAAAGACCTTTTTTTTTTTAGTTTTTCGACACAGGGTGTTGCTTTTGTAGTCCAATCCTCCTGCTTCTGCCTCCTGAGTGCTGGGATGATAGGCGTGAGCCACCACACCCAGCTGAAATATTTTTCTTATTTTGCCACAGATGGATAAGAATTTATTCTACCTTGGCTCTCGGGTCCAGGGAACTTTATGTTATTTTTCACCTAAGAGTTTGATAGTTTTAGCTCTTGTGTTCAGACTTGATCGTGTGTGTGTGTGTGTGTGTGTGTGTGTGTGTGTGTGTGTGTATAACAGTGGTTGTTGAATCTAGAGTCTTCGCGTTAAGTTACATCTCAACCCTTTTTTTACATTTTATATATATATATATATATTTTTTTTTTTTTTTTTTGAGACAAGGTCTTATTAAGTCCCTCACTGCCCAGGCTGGGCTCAAATTTGTGAGCCTCCTCCCTCAGTCTCCCAGAGTGCTGGGATTACAGGTGTGTCCCACCATGCCTAGCGCGATCTATTTATTATCAATTTCATACAGTATAACTTCACTCTTGCCATGCTGCTGTTCAGCAGGGACAGTGTCCTGCGGCCCCTCTGTGGCTGAGCAGTGGGTGCCTGGCACGTCTGGCTCTCTGTCCTTTAGTCTGGAGTCTGCTTCCGGTTAACATGACCTAACATAAGTCAACAGAGTCAGAGAGCAGCTGACAGCCCCACTGCATCTGGCGCCGGGGGCTGAGGCAGGAGAGGGAGGACCGGCGGCGAGGCCGGAGCCGGGACTGCTGTCTGGACACCCTGCCTCACCAACTCCTCAGTCCTGGAGGCCACCGTGTTGTCTTAAACTGAGAGACTTGTCAGGTGTGGTGTAGTACATGCCGTACTCCAGGATTTGGGAGGCTGAGGCAGGAGGATCGCTGTGAGTTCAAGGTCAGCCTTGGCTATATCGTAAATTCAAAGTACATGGCAAGACTGCCTAAAAGAATGGAAAGACTTTGAGTGTAGATGTGTGGATTAAAAATCCAAACATTTGAGTTCTAGGTGAAAGATTTTGACACAATTACCAAATCACCCTCCCCAAAACTGCAACAATTTCAGTTTCAGCCAGGAGTCTCCCGGCGACTGTTTCCTAACACCCTCGCTGGCACCAGTGTCGTCACCGGTGACTGATCTCTGCCAATCTGATAAGCGACACAAAGCAGTCTTAGTGTTTTCATTGGCATTTCTCTTACCATGAGTGAAGTTGAGACTTTGAAACCCATTTCTCTTTCTCTCTAAGCTGTTGCTTTACATTCTTGACTCAGTTTGTATCCAGTGCTTTTAGAACTTTCAGGAAGAAGAAGGTGAGCTTTAGTACTTGCTGCTAATTTGTCTTTGAGTTTTACCATGCAGAAGTCTGCAGATTTTATAGTCAAGTGTATATTTACTTTAAAGATCCTGGGTTTATTCCTTATTCTTCTGGAATTTATTTTGATTTAGAGAATACAGGAGGGGTCTCACATTATTTCCCCCCAAACGGTTGGCAATTTTACTCTCATCTCTCTCTACTAATTAAAATGTTACTTTGAAAAAACAGAAGAGGTCAGGCCTGGAGGCTCACGCCTGTAATCCCAACAGGTGGGAGACAGAGGCAGAAGGACTGCCTTGAGTTCAAGGCCAGCCTGGGTTACAAAGGGAGAACCTGTCTCAAAAAAAAAAAAAAAAAAAAAAAACAGAAAATTTTAAAAACTTTTTATTTTATTTATTTATTATTTTTTTTTTTTTTTAGGTTTTTTTGAGACAGGGTCTCACTTTGTGGTTCAGGCTGGCCCTGAGCTCAGCCTCAAACTCACATCACAGCAATCTTCCTGCCTCTGCCTCCCGAGTGCTGGGATTACAGGCATGAGCCACCACGCCCGGCACTGTGGTATGTGGTACTGGTTGCTGCTGGGTGTGAGTCTCCACACCCAGTATTGTATGTGGATACTGGGGAATCGAACCTGGGCCCTTGCGCTTGCAAGACAGGCGCCGGAACCGCTGAGCTAACTCCCCAGCCCAACTTTTTATTTTTTTTTCTGAGACAAAGTCTCACTATGTAGTTCAAACTGGCCTTAACTCGCAGAGATCCTCCTGCCTCAGCCTCCTAAGAGCTGGAACTATAAATGTGCATCACCAGAGCAAGGAAGTGACGTTTAAAGACTTTTCCCAGCACTCTGGAAGCTGAGGCAGGAGACTTGCTGTGAGTTTGAGATCCGCCTAGGATACATAGTGAGCTAAAGGCCACCCTGAAATACAGTGAGACCCCATCTCAAAAACCAACCAAATAGGACCAGGGATTAGGCTCAGTGGTTCCAGCGCCTGTTTTGCAAGCGCAGAGGCCCAGATTCAATCCCTGGAAACCACATACAACACTGGGCGTGGAGACTCACACCCAGCAGCAACCAGTATCATATACCACAGTGCTGGGCATGGTGGCTCACACCTGTAATCCCAGCACTCGGGAGGCAGAGGCAGGAGGACTGCTGTGATGTGAGTTTGAGGCTGAGCTCAGGGCCAGCCTGAACTACAAAGCAAGATTTTTGTCTCAAAAAACTATTAAAAAAAAAAAGCCAGGCGTGGTGGCTCGTACCTGTAATCTGAGCAATCGGGAAGCACAGGCAAGAGGATTGCTGTGAGTTAAAAAAAAAATTAAATTAAATTAAAACGGGCTAGGCTAGGCATGGCAGCATATCCCTGTAAGCTCACCATGAGGGAGAATGAGACAGGAAGATTACAGTGAGTTTGGTTTTTTTTTATTTTAGGTTTTTTGAGACAGGGTCTCACTTTGTGGTTCAGGCTGGCCCTGAGCTCAGCCTCCAACTCACATCACAGCAATCCTCCTGCCTCTGCCTCCCGAGTGCTGGGATTACAGGTGTTGTGGTATGTGGTACTCATTGCTGCCGGGGTGAGTCTCGGGATCGAACCCTGGCCCTTGAGCTTGCAAAACAGGCGCCGGAACCACTGAGCTATATCCCCAGCCCAAGATTACAGTGAGTTTGAGGACAGCCTGGCCTCCATACCAAGTCCAAGGCCAGCCTCAACTATATAGTGAGACCCTGTCTCAAAAACTAAAGAAAGGGGACAAATTGAACTCAAGTGTGAAGGCCCTGGGTTCAACACTAGTACCATAAAACAAAAAATACTTGAGGTTTTTGTTTTTGTTTTTTATGCAACTTAGTTGCTTTTTCTCTCTTTTTGAGACAAGGTCTCACTGGGTAGTTCAAGTTTGCCTTGAACTCACTGTGCAGCGGGGGCTGGTCTCAGAGTCATGGTGATTTCTCCTGCCTCAGCCTCCTGACTGCCAGCTTCAGCTGTCTTCTTCAGCTGAACACCAATTTCTTAAGGTGAACAATGCTCTTTTTTTCTTCTTTAACTTCTTTTTTTTTTCTCATTTAACACTTTACTTTTTAACTTTTTTAGTTACTGAAGATTAAGCCCAGAGGCTCATGCCCTCTAAATGAGCACTGTAACATTAAGATTCATCGCCATCTCTTTTTAGGTTTGATTTGGAGCTAAGTTCCCAAAATTGTGCAAGCTGACCTTGAACTTGTGATCCTCTTGACTCAGCCTCTCAAGGCATAGACCACTATACCTGAGCGATGTTTCTATTTTAATATAAGCTTGGTTGATGGTTACACTACAGCATTTGGTGGTTTGATTTATCTTGGTTTGTTTTTTGTTTTTTGTTTTTTGGGTTTTTTTTGAGACAAGGTCTCGCTTTGTAGTTCAGGCTGGCCCTGAGCTCAGCCTCCAACTCACATCACAGCAATCCTCCTGCCTCTGCCTCCTGAGTGCTGGGATGACAGGCGTGAGCCACCACACCCAGCACTGTGGTGTGTGGTGCTGGTTGCTGCTGGGCGTGAGTCTCCAGGCTCAGTATTGTATATGGTTACCGGGGATTGAACCCAGGCCCTTGTGCTTGCAAGACTAGTGCTGGAACCACTGAGCTAAATCCCCGGCCCCTGATTTATCTTTTATTTTTAAATCTTGCTGAAGTATTTTAGTAAAGGTGCATCTTTGGTGTACAACTTACAAATGGGATACAATATTTTGTTTGTTTTTTTCTTCAGATGAGGTCTCTGTGCAGTTCAGGCTGGCCTTGACCTCACTGTGTGCTCATGGCAGTCTCAGGTGCAGGATATGCCTGATGCAAAACATTGTTTCATCACATGACAGGGGAATCTTTTTTATTTTTATTTTTTTTTTCTGTCATTGGACAGGCATCTGTAAGTCCTAAGTCTGAGTACGTTGTCTGCAGTTCCCGACATATCCCATTTACATTTGTTGATATCACTGGTATATTAGCTCTAATTCTGTCATCTTCTGTTTCTGTCTCAACATTTCTCCTGTCTTCTGTGTTTAACTACATGCATTTCCTTTTTGTTTTCTTTGATATGCATGTGTGTGCACGTTTGCACTTTTGTCTGGTAGTTTGAGATACACAGTCTGCTTTCTAGTGGTTGCTTTTTTTTTTTTCTTTCTTTCTTTCTTTCTTTTTTTTTTTAAATTTTTGAGACAAGATCTAGCTTTGTAGTTCAGGCTAGCCCTGAATTCACTATGTAGCCTAGGCTGGCCTCAAACTCTTGGCAATCCTCCTGCCTCTGCCTCCTGAGTGCTGAGATTACAGGCATGAGCTACCATGCCCGGCACTGGGTTATATGGTTACCAGGGATCATAGTAGGTAGTTACCAGGGTCGAACTCGGGACCTTGCACTTTGCTAGGCAGACACCAGAACCACTGAGCTAAATCCTCGGCCCTAGTGGTTGCTTTTGAACAGACTCATTTCTCTGCCAAGAGAAGAAAACTTTCAGATGCTTTATTCTCCATAACTAAGCATTGGTACCCAGTTCTACCTTCAAAATCTTAATGTCTTTTCCCCAGCATGACAAATGGTGACAGCCCAAGGTTCAGAGTTATCAAGATCTTGAAGACAGACAGGCATGCTAGTGTGAACTTAAT
>PVIR01036256.1:0-15932 GCA_004026965.1 Petromus typicus
GTGTTCCCACTCATGAGAGAGAAATCCCAACCATTCTCTAGTTTTTCTTTGAGGTAAGAATGCAATAAGAAGTGACTGTCTGCAGTTTGAAAGAGGCTCCTCACCAGAATCTACCTGTGTTGACCCCCTGACCTCAGATCAGCTTCTGGATTGATGGAAATAAATCTGTTGTTTATAAGCCACACAGTCTTTAGAGTTTGTAATAGCAGTTCCAAATGTCTTAGTGAGGATATCAAATGATATGAATATAAAAGTCATGACAATGTCCACCCGATATCCACCTGATAGCCTACCACCAAATCTGGAAATGAAAGACTATGGCATAAATTGTCACAAAAACACTAATGAGGGCATGGGATTTAGCTCAGTGGCACTGAGCCTGCCTTGCCAACGTAAGGTCTTGAGTCAATCCCCAGTACCAAAAAAACCCAAAAACACCCAACCAACTCAACAAAAAAGATTACTAAAATAAGGCTCAGAGTGTAGATCAGTGGTACAACACTCGTCTGGCATGCATAAGACCATAGGCTTGATTGCCAGCAATGCAAAAAATAATAAAAATTTATTGAAATTAACCAGAAATGTGGGATCTGTTATTTCAAGTCTTCCCATGGAAACTGAGAGAGGAAAATACATTGTTCCTATGAGCTAATGGCAGATACAGCCTAAGAAAAAAGCCTGGATTACTGAAAAACTGGGAATTAGGGACCCCGCTCCTCATTTTCTTGCATCAGACTATGCCACGAACCACAAATAAACTTCAAGTGTGTTTTCAAAACTGAGAAGAAATTTTTAAAAATGGCCAGCATAGCTAGATGAAACAGAAATCTTGCAAAACTGGCGCAGTGTAAATTGATTTTTCTTCTGTGAAGCAGCGCGCACCACTCAGATAAAAAAGCGTTCCCATCTCTGGTGAGTAATTTTATGAAAGGTCTGTGGCAACTGTTTAAAGAGAAGCTCAGTGGAAAAATCAGCCTCAGAGGAGTGTTATGTCCTTCAGCTGAGCCAACCACACTTGATCCTAAACTTTCAGATTTTAGAAAGTTTTAGATATTACTGTGGACAATTGCAATTGTTCATTCCATGGGAATTACATTTTCTTTTTTTAAAAATTCAGATCTTTATTGATACATTATATATACACATTATCATCACATTCAACATTGAGAATTTGTACCAGTACATGACACAATTGAATTCACATTTTTTCTCATTCCCCTACCTGCCCTACAACCCCTTGCACCCTGTATACGTAAGCTTTATTTCCTTTTTTATTACTATCACATTCTTTTTCCCCTCATTATATATCCCTACATTCTATTTTCTTTTCAGTATTTTCTATTTCACAATATCTATTAGATAAACGAGAACTCACTTACATCTTCATTTTCTTATACCAGAGAAAAGATATGATATCTATACATCTGTGGTGTACATATGTCACTGTGATATGAATCTTTTCATTCTTTTGTGTATATACCTAGCCGAGTCAAATGGGACCTCTAATCCTAGTTTTTTCAGGAATCTCCAATCTGATTTCCACAGAGGTTGTTACAAGTCGACACTCCCATCAATAGCAGAGAAGAGTTCCTTTTTCTCCACAGCCTCACCAACATTTGTTGTTAGCTAATTCTGAGACAGCAGCCATTGTTTGTGGAGTGAGATGAAATCTCAGTGTTGTTTTCATCTGCACCTCTTGAATGACCAGTGATGTTGAGCATTTCTTCATATACTTCCTCGCTGCTTTTACTTCTTCCTTTGAAAAATGTCTTTCATTTCAGAGGGCATTACATTTTCTACAGATTCACCTCACCATTATTTCTCAAGGATATTTACTTACCATAAATTCAGGAACTAGAGCAGAGGTGATTTCTAGTGCAAGGGAGAGAAGACCAAGGACAGTCTTTGTTGCTAGTGTTCTAGGAGGAGACTCTCCCAAGACTTTGGAGTAAATCTAATGATCAGCACTTTCTAGAGTTTAGCAGGTTGAACTCCAGTTCAGCTGATCTCCAGTACTCCTGGGGTGTCATGGTGAAAAAGATCCAAAGTCATGGAGGGGCCCACAGAGGGTCTAAAATCAAAACTGAAAACTACTGAAGATTTCATGGAAATGAAATGTATTTATACATAGTCCTAGTGCTCTGTGTTCTGAAGAACACAAACACTTACCTCTTTGATGACTATAAAGTCCTTCCTAGTCAGATATTTGTTTACCCTGCTGCCTCCTCTCTTTCCCCTCTTCCTAGCAATTTACACCAGCCATACTAGGCTTTTTAGGATTTCCTCAGATATCCCTGCTCTCTCTCTCTCTCTTTCTCTCTCAAAATGCAATTTCTTTTGTATTTGTCATTCCCCTGCTCACAATGGGATCTTTCCTACTTTCTCTATGACTTCTTACTTCAACGGAAGTCTGAGAAGGCAGCCAATTGTGATAAAAGAACAGGCACTCCTCAGACAGTCAATGAAACACATTTAATAACCTTGACCTTTCAAGCCGATACTTTGCTGGCTTATCGTGTCCCGTTTGAACCTACGTCTTCTGGTTATAACCCTTTTTTCCTCAGCATACACCCCATCCCTGACACACAGCTGTAGCTTTAGCCACAGACAGAGACAGACAGGCAGGCAGGCAGACACGCGAGCGCGCGCGCACACACACACGCACACGCACACACAAACACACACACACACACACACACACACACACAGAATTGAGAGCTTCTTAACAGTAGCACTCACATTCTGTCCATTTCTGTCATAGCTCAGGCTTCGGTGGTTGTAAAAGCATCGAAGGGTTGAATAAACCCATCTGCTGCCATCCCTAAATCAGTAGTTAAAACTCTTGCCCTTCTGTTTTGCTCTAAATATGTTAGTGTTTTGTGACTTCTTGTGTGTTTGATGTCATTACTATAATCACTTAACATCTATATTTTCTCTATCAATATACACTGTAACGTACACTGCTTTACAACAGAATTCTACCTGGTGTGTTTGTCAAAGAACATGATAATTTTACAATGAAGAAACCTAGTAGCAGACACCACCTTAACCAAGTGAGGAACGTGATGTGGCATAATGTGCAGTGGACAATATAATACCCCTTTTGCAGTATTCTTAACAAAATTAGTAACCGAACCTTAACCAGGAGGAAAAATTAGATACACCCAATCATATGAAAATTCTACAAAATAAGGGTTCAGTAACTGTCAAAATTATCAGTGTCATTAATTTTTTAAAAAGGAGGAATTCTCCAAATTCCAGGAGAATAAGAATGTATTTGTGGTGGTATCTCCCAGGTTTCCCCATTGTAAAATTATTGTGTTTTCTTTTGTAAGTTACAGATATATTGCAAATTAAATATACATACATATATGTATAATCCTCCTAAAATGTTAGCCTCCACTTGTGATTTCTACCTAAAATTACTGTGACGTTCGACAAACAGTAATTTCTTATTTTCTTAATTCTTTTTTTTAAATTGATATTTTTATTGGTACATTACATATACACATTATGATTGCATTCAACAATGAGAATTTGTACCAGTATATGACACAATGTAATTCTCATTTTTTCCCATAGCCCTACCCACCCTACCACCCATCCCCATATACATAAACTTTGTTTCCTTTCTTTTTGTTATAATCTCATTATTTTTCCCCCTTCACTCCATTACACTTTGAGTGTTTTCTATTTCACAATATATAACATACATTCTAGAACTCATTTACATCTTTATTTTCTCATACCAGAGAAAGGATATGATATTTACACATCTGTGACCTATTTATTTCACTTATGAGGATGTTCTCAAGGTATGTCCATTTAAGTATAAATGATTCAAACTTATTTTCTTGATTCTTTCTATGTTTATTCATTGGAATGCCACTTGAAGGAATAGTTTCTGTATTTTATTTACTTTTTCAGAATGAACCCATTTTATCAAGTGGGTTAAAGTCCATTGCTACCACTATTTATTCATAAAATAATATGAATTATTATTTCAAGCTGTTCAAGGTGCTCTAGAATTGAGATTAAAATGATAATTGTGTATTCAGATTGCCTGACACAGAGAAAATATAGTAGATGCTGTAGTGTTCTCTAAGCTATAAAATGCACTAAAGAAAAAACAAGTTGAGAGAATGTTAATTTACTTTTCATTACAGATTGCTTTAGAAAATTTAAATCAACACAGTAAAACACAATAAAAAGCATAGAATCAATTAAAAGAAAAATTTGATGCAAAGAAAAAACTAACACAATAATTTATAATGGAGATAATATTTAGGTGAGGGTCCAAAATGTGTAGCAACCATTCTCTGAGAATAGAAAGTAGAGCTGCTTACTTCAGGGGCACAGTACGGAGTCATCATACGGCCTGGCTAACTGCCTTCTTCAATTTGAGCCTGAGGCTCTAAGCTTGGGGTTAAACAAAGTCTGTAAGCATATTTGTTTGTTAGAAAACATAGTTTAATTATCAGAATCTTCCCCCTTCAATTCCTTTTTAAATTTTAAACAGATGTTTAAAGGGCAAAGAGTGAATCTGATGTTCAACCAAAAGGAAATATGCAAAGAGAAAGAAGAGAACAGTAGAGACATCAAGACAATATTCCCCCTGGCTCCCTTGGGCCCTTTCAGACTATTGCTAATGAACCCCATCTGCCAGCTTCGGAGTCTCTGTAACTTGTTTCTGGTTGGACTCACATCCCTACTTTTTCCTTTATGGAAAATAGAAGACTCAATGAAGCCCTCCCATAGGGAGTGGTTGCCAAGTCACGTGGGTCTTCAGAGGACCAGAGCTGTTTCCCATGTCCCGTTAGGGCAGGCAGATGTGCCCCACATAAAGACCAATAGCTGCATAGCAAGGCAGAAACAGAGCACAGATGACCATTAAAAGACTTTTAAACATCCTGCTTAAAAGAAACACAGACTTGGTCTCTCTATACTGCAGTTCTATCTTCTGGGAAGAAACAAGCTGCTCTGGAAGTGCTGTCATGTTGTGATTAAGTTTTGAATTTCTTTGCTTTCATCAGTTTCCTTTACTGCGGGTCTATTCAGAGCCTTTAACCTGCACTGTATGTGCAGCACATCTTTCTAAAGGTGGACACCATGTGAAGCATTCTCCAAATGTATGTTGGAAGAACAGCACTGAGATATTTGCATAGACCAGTAGTTCTCAGTTATTAGCATACAGCGTAGTCTCCTGGGAAGCTTGTTAATGCATAAACTGTCTTTTCAACTCAGAAAGGGAATTTTTGATTCAGCAGCTCTATGACAGGGCCCCAGATCTTGCATTCTTACAAGAAGGGGATGCTAACACCACCAGAACAGAGACCCTTGGTTTGCCTCTTCCAACAAGATGCAAATTGAAAAAGAGATCTCATCTTCTTAGAATTTGTTGTTGTTGTTAAATTTCAATCTAGTACTTTCAAAAGCATAGACCAAGAATTGCTACATAATTCATTGCAATTCTCCAAAGGCTCATAGATGGTTTTATTGTTGCATTAGTGTATATAATATGACAGTGTCTATTTTTTTCAAACAGTAAAGAAACATTGACTTACAGTATTTCATTGTCTCACATTTCATTCCATGGATGACTCATAAGAAAACCTTTGTTTTCCCACAGGTCATGGTGGAGGATTTGCACCACAAAGAACACTGTGTACAAGTATATGAATTTGTTTTTCTTTTAAATTCTTCATCTCATTTAAAAAAATTTCAATGGGGGAAAGAAAACAAGTTTTAAGTACTTCTTGGAGATGTTATTCTTTATGGCCATGATTAAAGACAGAAGATGGTGAAAATATTAAGAAAGAACACCAAGAGCTCTTAATCTTGTGAGTTAAGATTAAACTTGCTTTGGAAACCAACTTTAAATCATTTGCATAAGTATTCTGTTTGTTGCAAGTGTCTAAGTGTGTCTTCGAGCCAACTATTCCCTTTCTTTTTATTAAGTATGAAAGTGTTCTCTCTAGTCTTGGGGTATAAGTGGGAAGCCAAAACTCTGAGTCAGTATTTATTGTTATACTAGTAATTATCAATAACAGTCTAGGTTCTTATTACTGAAAACATAATGAAAGTAGGTGTGATTCAAAGTTAAGAATTCAGAATGTGCGAATCTGTAGAATGTTAAACAGTGAACATATTTAAATATATATATATATATATATAAATGCCTATATTTATATATATTTTCCATCATATAAAACTTAGAAGAGAGTCAGAGCAGCACTTGTATAGGGATGAATTAACATCTCAGCAGGAAAATATATAAAATATATTAAGAAGCATGAATTTAATGCACAGTATTATACTGGTTACATGTTGCTACTAAATGAGTTCAAGTTAAGTCATAGTTTTCTTCTACTTTTAAAAAAGAAGGTATTATACACATAACATGAAATATAGCTTTTCTGTTTTTTATTAATTTTATTGGTAGATTTTAGACTTACATATAATAACATTTCATCATAGGAAAACTGGACCTGTACATGATAAATCTTGATTCCTCTTTTTTTAAAAATCTATTCCTCTCCCTTCTTTCACCTCCTTTAAATTGCAAACTTCAAAGAATTTTTAATATATTCACAGAGCTTTACAACCAACACTGCTGTCTAATTTTAGAATTATTCACTGTTCCTCAATTTGTCTTCCTCTTGACCTCTGACCATCACAAAACTAATTTTTGTCTCCATGTATTTTACTATTTTGTAAACTTTAAAATATAGACCCACATATTACATGTCCTTTTGTGTCTGCCTTCTTTTTCTTAGCACAGTATTGTCAAGGCCCAGCCGTGTTGCAGTATATATTAGTATTTGGGTTCTTTTCATTGTTCAATAATGTTTCATTTTATGGATGTACCTACCACTCTGTGTTTATCTACTCAGCCTCATTCCATGAACATTTAATTTCTCCACGTGCTTATTAGGAATAAGGCTGCTATACACAACCAGAGACTAGCTTTTGTATGAACACATAGCATCAAATTCAAGGTTACCTCTCCAGGATTATACAGGGCATGATCTGGGATGGTGGGGGAGCATGCAGTTCGCAGGCTTGGTCAATTTGGGGTCAGGTGAGTCATTAGACCACGTCTGTTTCTGCAGAATTCTGTTGGCACTAGGGAAAGTACTTTTGCTTGAGGGAGGCAATTTTGTTTCCTTTATGAGATAATTGCCTATGGAGTTTACAGTTTGTGGAATTTGAGAGATAAACTGGAGAGGAGAGACGATTTGATGATAGAATAGGCCAAGGGAGCAAAACTGAGCTCAATGGGGCAATGACTGAATCTTCCTTCTGTCGGAGGGCAATGACTGGGGATTTCTAGGTACATCTCCAGTAGACTGAAATGGGATGTTGCATAGTCCCCATGGCAAATTATGATGTCTCTATAGATCTTAAAAATACTTCAGTATGATTTTCTTGTCTTTAACAATGAAGGAGGGGAAAGATTAGGTAGATTTGGAGCTTTTCTACTTCGTATCACCAGTTTTACACAACTACTCCTTAAATGATTAATGTGTCTATATGCAGGAATCTTATCCAGAGTTTAAGGTGATAAAAGAGAAAGATTGACTATGAAAAAAGAGATGTGAAACTTTATCTTGCTTGTTGGTATAATTGAAGAGTCAAGGCTTTTTAAAAAATCAGACTTTAGATCCCTGTAATTCTCTGACCGTACTAACTTCACCATTTTCTGAACATTCATCTGACAGAGAGCCCCAGAGTTCACTTGTGCAGGCACAGACCACTGGTTATTTTATCTTATCCTTCACTGAGTCACCTTTTCTGACATCTCAAATTGAAATGGATTAAGATTGGAGCAAACTAGAGAAGTGGGAGGAATGTGTCAAAGGTCACAAAAACTCAGAGGAGATTAATAGAACAGGGGACCCAAATAACTCGATGGCTTCTGAGCACTATACATGGAACCAGTCAGAAAAGCAATATTTTCAATATTTCATTTTAATCTGGCACTGTTTGCAGGACCCATCAGAAAAGTGCTGTTTTCTGTCATTCATTTACATCTGATAGGTAGCCAAGAGAGGTGTTTCATAGTTTAAATCTAGCATAATACCAAATAAGTGTTTGATAAGACAAATATTCCAGTGACTTATTTCCATGAGGAGGAAGGCTCCCAGGAATTGTAGATTTAAAAAGATTCCTTATCCTTATTGTCAGAGCTGCTATAAACCCATTCACCTACTGGCTCCTCTGTACAAGGCATACCTCTTTTTTGCCTTCAGTAAATGTACATTCTTGCTGCTTTTTCTGTGTGGATTATCTTTTTTTTTTTTTTTTCAGGATACCAAGAGCCTGGAAAGAATCCACACAAGAACTACATCTGTCAGGAAATTCAGACGACTTACTTAGATTTTGGACTTATTTGGATTTATGGATGTCTGCCTGCCCTGCAGGATCAACTGCTGGGATTACTGCGGACATCTGCCTTTCCTTGTGGGATTTTAAACTACAAGGATTACTGCACTAGGATTATTGGCTTTAAAACTTATTAGAACTTATTAGGATTTAAGGATGTTTGCCCTGCCCTCTGTAATCTTCAACTACAGGGATTATTGTGGAACCACCCTGTTTTATGCATGCTAGGATTTTGGGTTGAAGGCTTGGTACCAAATAAAGGTGCAGTGAGCTTGGGTTATGGGCTCTTCTGCTCCCGCTTCTGCTACTGCATGCCATTTTTGGCCTTTGGCCACTTCTCAGAGTAGCCAGAGGCAAGCCCAGGCTCAGCCTTTTTCTCAACTTTCTGACTTTGTCGTTTGTTGGTTGTTAATTCTTTTGCGACTCACGGGTGATTAGAATTTGCCACAAAAAATCTTGCAAAACTGGTTGCTTCAGTGATTGACAATATTACCTGGTAGACAACTGGATCTAGTTCAGTAGCACACATGGGAGTTCCATGGCAGTGTGAAACTCAAAGAAGCATTGGGGGCTAAAGCTTATATAACATCTTGAAAACAGAATGAAATAAGGTTTGGAGCTTCCAGGAATATCACCAATCAGTTGAGGGTTTTTTGGTTTGGTTTGGATAGAAATCAAGAATTGGCAAAGTGTAACTCTGCTAGGGGTTCCAGACCTTGAGTATGAATGTCCCTTGGCTCTGTTACAGTTCTTGATCTTTACTTGCTGCTGGTGGTCTCTGCTGCCATCAGATTCTAATACAAGTCAAGGCTGGCTAAAGCTGAATGTCACTGGTCAACAATGCCAGTGTCTGTGACTCAACACTGGTCAGTGTTGAAGGCTGTTGGTCAACACTGCCAGATGCTATTTCTGTCACTGATCTATATCAAGTGTTAGTTTCTGCAGCTCTTCAAGGCTCACAGCCCCAAGTGTTTACAGTTCTTTTGAAAGCAACTGTTCTGTTCGCATTACTCAAGGTAAGAATCTCAAGCACAGTTATAAAATCTAGGCTGTAGAGTACTGCCAGGCCCAGGCACACTGGCTATTGCTGCTAGGGTCGGTCTCTGTGACGTCAAGATGCACTGAGAGCTTCAGTCCACTAGCCCTACCCCCTATGTCACACATACGCCAATTAAAGGCTGGGTGTTGGGCCAGCTGAATGATCTTGTCTGGACATTCCAGTTTGAAGGAAATCTCTCCAAGACGGCTGCAGCCAGGGCCAAAGCTTTAGGGAGCTCATTATCAGTCTTACCTAGTTTCACTTGATCCTCTACAGGAATTAAGTAGATTAGGAAAGCTCTCATATAAATCAATTGGAATTACCACAAGGAATGTGAGCAATTATGAGGTGGGATGTTTATATTATTATTACATTGTGTGACTACAAGGTAGTAAAGGCTGTAGAATATTATCTTGTAAAATGAAAGGGAGGGCCAGATGTTACAAATACTTGAGAACTTTTGCAACATCTTCTGTACCTATTACTGTTTCAGCAATTCTATAATGAAAAGCATAATTATTTGTCTCAGATAAAGACAGGCAAAGCAGTAATTCTAAAATACAATAACAAAGCTTTGAAACCTGCCATTTCTCAGTTCATTGTAAGAAAGCCAAATATAGCATAAACTGCTGAAGTGTGAAGATGAAAGAAAGAATCATAATAGAATGATATTTGTTGAAAACATTAATTTAGAAGATCCAACAACAGACATCTATTACATTAATGAATAGGTCATCTCAGTTCCTGGCACCAGCTTAGTCAATGAAGCTAACTTTATTCATACACAGATTGCTTCTCTGAGAAATGTTGTGCTGCTAAAGATGGAGTTGTCTTGGCTCTTAATATGAACCAACAATTTAGAATGTCACCTGCTATGAATGTGACCCAAGGTGCCACTATGGATCTTATAGTCCCAATAGGATTATACAAAAAGGTATTTATTTTGCATCTTCCCAACTAGCAATGCCTGTATCTGAGATATAAAAGGCTTTATACAGGTTGAAAGAATGAGTTTTATTATGAAATATGTTGGAAAAGTGATTGCAAGTGAAGAAGCTGAAAGATAGGGCAGTTATATGACAACAAAAGAGTCACATATTTCTTTGATATGAACCCCTGATGGGTTCATACTGGAAACAGTTTGATGTGGAAATGTGTCTCACTCTGTGAATTACATCTTCAGATGTTCAATGTTGTCATCTATAACATCAATAGTACCATATCAATATTAATATATCAATAATAGCATCATTTTCCATAAGAAATGTACACTGGAGAAGAACTGACTTTTGATTACCAAATGAAGGTTCTAGAAATATACCTTCCGATAAGAGGATCAGAAACGCATGAAAATGGGGTACTGTGACTTGTAGAGTTTGCCTCAACTGAATTTTAGGAAAAATAGATCATGATAATTGTGGTTTTGGGTTTTTTCCCTAATGTTCACACTTAGAAAAGCAAGTATTTTGCAGCACTTTTTTTCACATTACCAAGATTATATTATGTTAATAATATATTATATTATAGGTTTTTTCCAAGACATCTGCCAAATATATTACTATCGCTTATGAAGAAGATACAAATCATGTAGACTAACTTGAAATGTATTTGTCTGGTGGTGGAGACCACACATTACAGCTATACTCATGACAGATCAGCATATGATGCTTAAGAGATCTATGTGATTACAGAAATTCCCTCTTTAGTGTTTGAAAAGTGTTAAGTTCATAAGGTAATAATTGCTAAGATGAAATATTCATCTTGCTGTACACTTGGTTTCAAAGAAATAATTATTTCAGCTTAGACAAATACACACGTTCTGGTTTTGTTTTCATTTTGTCATTCCTGTGAAATATTTACTGCTCTTGTTTTTGAGACAAATAGGTGATACTGAATTTTACAGTATTCTCTACTTTTTCATTAAAACTTTGTCATCTTAATGATAAGAAACTTAAAGTAGACAACAAAAGACCCCCGAGCCCATACTACCCAAGAAATAAATCATGAATACATTTATAGGACCACTTAGGTAAGGTTTTCCTTGAAAAGGGTTTGTGCTCAGCACAGGCTGGTCAGTATATAAGAGAGCCCCCCCCCCACCTTGATCAACCTGAAGAGCATGAGAGGATTGAAGTTTGTGAAGAAGCAATAGATCTGGGACTGGTCCAAATTCAAGCCCGTCAATTGATCGAAGCTGGTCTAAACTCAAGCCTTCTGTTCCATGCCTTCTGATTGTTCTAAATTAAATTCTATCTCTCAGTTCAAATTCAAATCCACTGATGGGTAGACACTTCCTGCAGTGGGTCTGAGGTGACCAGGACACTCACAGCTATCTTATAGTAGTTTAGCAGAACATCAGGAAGCATGACTGCTTGACTTGACTAACAGTTGCTGCATTCCTGACCTCTGTCATGTTGGGGACTGTTACCCAGGAGCTTCTTTAGAGGTAACCACAGAATCCAGAGCAGCATGAGTAGGAGATTAAAATCCTAACCACAGTTTAGGTGCAGCTCCTATCAGAGTGGCGCAGAGAACAACCTCCAAGTAGCCTTAGTGGTGGTGAGAAGACACTAAAGCAAGCTGTCCAAGTCCATCCCCAGGGGACCAAAAGGGAATACAGAGAAGCAAAGGGAAGGGGTATAAGATCTGTGGGCCAAACTACATCCCCCTTCCATCCACCACAGGAAAAAGGGGAGAGGCAGGCACTCCTCTGTCATAGGAGATAACTTATGGTAAGAGGAGGTGAGGAATGTATAACAGATAAGGATTGTCTTGTTATTCAGATTGAAAGGCTCAGGTTATAAAGTTGTTTAGAGTATTAGTGTTGCTATATTTTCCTGATGCACATTTACGTAGATTTCCTTTATAGAAAAAAGAAGCAGAAATGAGGGCAAAATCTAGCCTAGAGCCTTTGTGGGTGTTTCCTGGAAAATGCAAAAACGGCAAAACTGCAATTTTTTTGGTTTTGGTTAATCTAAATAATTCCTGCTGTCCCTTCCAGAATGCAATTAGTGTTACAGAGCGGTAACTCCCAACCTGTTAGATGTCAGATGTGCAAGTCTGTGTTTCCAGATACTGAAAAATGGATGAGAGGACTAGAGGTTAAGAGTGGGAAAGATTTTTGTTGTTGTTGTTGTTTGTTGGTTTGGTTTTTGTGGTACCAGGAACTGAATTCAGGATCTTGTGCTTGCCAGGCAGGTGCATGGCACCACTGAGCTACATTCCCAACCAGGAAGGATTTCTTGAGAGAAATCTCCTGAGAAGTAAGAGAGTTTCCAAATGTGGGTTGCCACGGAGGCTCTTCATTCAAGAGTATTTTGTATGCAAAATCACAACTTGGATAACTAAAGGCCAAACTATAATAAATGTGTAGGAGCTCAAATATTGTCACTTAGCTGATACTGTTCCAGTAGAGAAGTAAGGCTGGCAAAGAGAGTTTATCAACAAGTGTCATGAACTTTCACTTTCACTTTTAGAGCATAAAGGTCAAAGTCATTCCTGGGAGGATGGGTCAGGGTGTTCTGGTCACTCACCTATGCATTTGATGTATTATCTAGGGCAAGGAGGGGCTAATTATAGAATCATCTCAACTGCTCAGGAAGCTTGCAGGTCTGGCCAATGCATCTTCATCTTGAGTCTTAGCTTTCTTCAAATTCACCTGCAGCTACAAATTTGATGTGTCCCTTTCTTTGCACTGGCTCCTGAGATGGCCTGTTCCCTATCAATTGCCTGCCAATTTCTAGCTAACTTAGCTGTCTGTGATAGTCCCCCTTCTTAAGGGATACCGTAACTAACTGCCTTTAGGGGGCAACACATGAGGACCACTCTGGCTACTTCCTGCTGATGGGTGTCATAGTCATGATAAGCAGTCATTTGTCAGGTAAGCCTTCCAAGGCTCTGTCTAAAGGCCCTTGATGAACATCAAGCATTCTCATCTTGAGCACATGCTTGGCTCTTCCTCTGGACATAGCAAAGTCAAAAAAGTTTTTCAATTAAGTTCTAGTCTCCTATGAGTCCAACAACATAAGGCAAAATAATTAATAAATGGGCAGAAATGAGACTTAGAGAAAAAGCTGAGATTGGGCCTGATCCATGCTACTCTGGGCAGCAAAGAGGGAAGACTCAAGCTTTCTGCACCTTTTATTCAGTACTTCCGGAGCTAGCAATGTCACAGGTCACTCAGAGGGAAGTAGGTTCAGTACGTCAGAAGTAACAACTGTTGACTACATTTGGCCCATTAATAACATCGACAATATCACTAATTCATAAGGTCAATGAATATATCTGCCAAGAGCCAATGATGGGCTTCCACAAAAGTGTAAAGGGAACTTCCAGGGAACTTTGTGACCTGATGTGGGATGAATTTGTTGTCTCCTGTCTTTGAATGAGCATTGAAGTATTGCCAGAAAAATGGAATATATACATGACATTCAGTCTTGATAATTCACAGGTTCCCCTTGTGCTGCTTTTAAGATGTCTAAGGCCATCTGATTTTGGAGAACTACATACCTCATTAATTTGATTTACTCATTTAAAAGATATATCCCAGTGAAGGAATCTCTTAAAACATGCTGAGTGTAATTTGTCAGGACTCTTATGTGCTGCATGATATTTTCTAATCCTAGAGAAGGGACAAAGACAGAAGCCAAATGATCATATCATCAACGTTTGAGATGGGGTAGGTTGGCAAGTTGATCTGCATTCTTAGCTGATCTATCTTGTAGCCAAGTAGGCCTCAAGCTACATCTCCCTATTTATCCAGAGGTGGCCAAGGCCATGAGTTGGTTCCACAGAACCAAGGTAGGCTGTTGTGAATAAATTCATTTTCCCATTTGTATAGACCTTTCTTGTACTCTTAATGGCAGCCAGGTTCATGAATCCGGACAAGTCAGGGGCTGACTTCAGGCTTCTGATCAGCCTACTAAGCAGGGAATATCCACAAAGAAATAGAATATTCTTTCTTCTAAAACCTTTGTTAGTGATATTAAACATCTTTTAAAAACCTAGACATATGAAGATACAATTAAAATGAGGTTTAGAACAAGTAATATTCCTAAGATCAACAGAATAAAATACTGTGTAAGATTTATATTATGTTGGGATCAATCTTATTTGGGAAAATTATTTGGTCATTTGGGACTATGAGTGGGCCAAGCTTTCCTGCCTGTAGACTAACTATGACATATCCAGACCTGAGGACCTGACTATCTTCGCCTCTGGGAACAACAAGGTCCCATGTTCTGTGATGCTCCAGGGCAGAACTACGTGAGACCTTCATCTACGTAATTCCTCATTGTTCTAGGATGTGTGAACATAAAGTCATCTGAAAGACCTGTTACTATTTGTTAGTCCTGAGATACCAGCCCTCTGAGTGACCTGTTAAATTTGTTACTTCTGATGTACTGAAACTACTGCCCTCTGAGTGACCTGTGACATTGCTGACTCCGGAGGTACTGAATAATAGATGTGGCAAACTTGGGTCTGCCGTCTTTGCTGCCCAGAGTAACATGCGCCAGGCCCAAGCTCAGCTTCTTCTCTACCTCTCATTTCTGCCCATTTATTAATTATTTTGCCTTGTGTTGTCGGACTCATAGGAAACTAGAACTTAACTGAAAAAGTTCTAGTTACATTCCCTTCTCCTGTTCCCTACAATATTATTTTTATATACTTATATATATATATATATATATATATATATAATATATTTTTAAAAGCAATGTTTTTGAAAACAGTAGAGAGTTAAAGACATTTTCAAACTGCTGGGAATAATCTGATGTCTTGGTTATGTAATCAATGGTGTCATCTAGTGGTAATTTGTTCAAATTTCAACTAAATGTCCCAAAGGGCTATGATAAATCATTAGAGAGGATGACTAAACAAAACCCCAACTTTAATGATTGTAACACTGCAAACACCAGTTTCTGAAGGGATTCTAGCTTTAGAGGACTCTGTAAACATAGTACAGGGAGGCCTGTGTACTCTTCATCTATTTTTGAAACCACCAATGATATTTTGATGTCATGAGTTCAAAATCCTTTATGTAGAACATGACAGCTGCCCCCCAAATAGGAGCACTCTACGGTGATGAAGCATGGTGACCATCTGCATCTGGGGGAAAAACCTTCAAACCTTTCCTCGCCATGTAATCAGCAGGCAGCGTCTCTCCTCTCCTCTTCCTGGAAGTTCTTTTGCCACTAAGGTGGATTTGAGCCTTTGTTCCTGTTCTGCTGGTTGACTAGCCTCTCAGTAAAGCTCTTTTTTTTTTTTTTTTCAGAAATCTGGCACCATCAGACTGCCTTCTATGCACATCAGGTAGTAAGTCCTTAATACTGTAGTTTTTAGTTTATGGTCAGCCCTTACTACTGTATTTTTTAGTTTATAGTCAGCCCTTACTACTGTAATTTTTAGTCTATAGTCAGCCCTTACTACTGTAGTTTTTAGTTTATCGTCAGTCCTTACTACTGTAGTTTTTAGTTTACAGTCAGCCCTCACTACTGTAGTTTTTAGT
>PVIR01036257.1:0-15925 GCA_004026965.1 Petromus typicus
ATCCCTAATTGTTCAAGATTTTATCCTAATATCAATTTCTGCATTAATGCCCACGTACCCCGAGGCCATGAGAAATAGGTTTTGCTCTAAATCTCAACATATCCTTCCACCCAAAAGAGAGGTATTTTTCCCAGTCCATTTTCACCATCAGAGTCCAGCTTCTTAGATCAAACAGGTCAAATCAAGTAAACACTCCCCAAATACTGCCTGAGTCAGTGCATGTGAGAAACAGCAATCCAGCTAATGCTAATACTAGAGATACTCCAAGGAGACAGTTCGAGACATTAATTAAATAGGAAAACATGTTATAGAATCTTCAGAGGGAGCGGCACTTTATTAACACTAACATTTCCACTCAAACTGGAGATAATTTTCTTCTACTATTGCTGAACAAGTGAGCAGAGCTGGTGCCTCAAAGGTTAGGCCAAGGGACAGTGCTTTTGCAAATGGGAAGGGGCCTAGTCAGTATCCATACTGATGCTTCTCTTTTTGTATTTTCATTCACTAAGAAGAAATAAACACTGCTTAGGTAGACTCTCCATGATCTGCTGTGATTTGAAACTACTTGAGTCACATTACTAGAATAAACGGGCATTGAAAACTGAGCAATTAGAATGATTCCTCAGGGAAACTGGGGGTCCTGCAGTGCTGACCCACTGGTGAAGGCGACAGCCGCAGTAGGTAAGGCCAGAGTAAGATACTTCATTTCAAGTTTGATCTCTGCCATCGAGCTCATCTTATAATGAGCTCAATCATGTTGCCAGTCCTGGTTTAATGTGTTTTCGTTTTTCACTGGAATTTCTAAGTAGGTATTTCTGTCCCTATTCCTGAGAGCAGTGACTTTTAGACAAGAGGCCTCCTGTCCCCACCCTTCATACCAGGGACAATTTGGCCATGTCTGTCGATGTTTCCGGCCATCCACGCTGGGCGTACAGTGTCACTGCCCTCCAGTAGGTGGACGTCAGGGACACAGCTGACACAGTGCAATGGAAGGGTGACCTCCCCACAATAATTACTCATTTCTAAACCTCAGCATTGACAAGGTAGTAAACGCAAATTCTAAAGCTACACGTAACTGCTAACATTTACTGCATTTTCCAGGGACTTACGTTTTGCATAGACAGAAGCCGCCTAACCAAATAAGCCCTTAAAAACAATCCTTCCGCCCTTGCTCAGATTTCAAGCTTAGTAGTCCATGTAACCATTTGGAGAATGAAGGCTGTTGGCAAAAATGACATTTTTCAACATAGGCCTCTTTGTATCTTTTTTCTGTCTTGTTTATGCACTCTCTCTAATTAGCAGACTATTTTTTTAACCCACCATCAGCATTTAAGTCTTTTTAGATCAAGTTCTCACTGTCAAAAAATTTTAAAACACCACACATGTTAATTATAAAAAAGCACAATGTGATCATCTTTATAGCATTGAGCTATTTCTAGAAATCTTTCCTAGTGGGTGGTTTAAATTTCTGGAGATCTAGTTTTTAAATTTCATCTTCCAGGCACTATCACTTGGCTGGACAGTGACGTCATGACACGCAGTACTGAGAGTGTCTTAGCAAGAGTCCCCCGTGGAGGTCCTGGCACGTGGGGGAAGTACACTGACTCATCACGGAGATGGCTTGCTTTCGAGAGAATTCAGGGGCAAGTGGAGAGTGGAAAGTCACGACGATGTATTTACCTTTCCCTCTAACACTCGGGAAAGGAAATGCGAGCACAAAGCTGTTCCCTTGGAGCTGTACTGCTTCTCCTGCTCCGGCCCTTTGGTGCCGTCCACACATGCGGGCAGTTATGGGCGTGTGCACGTGGACCTAGGGCGGCAGTCGGCCTTCCCAGCGCTTCAGTGAACAGACTCAGCTCGGGGGCATCGCGCCTGCCTCTCAAGTGCAGAGTCCCGAGTTGGGGCCCGGTCATCCCCTCCAAAGCAAAATAGTAATAATTGTAAATTAGAACTTTAGCACAGTGTTCTGTTCTCCTGGTACAACTTTCTTGCTGTAAGTCTTTAATAAAATTACTAATAAAAAAATGCAAGTATCATTGTTTTAATTATACAACAAAGTGCCTGTATTTTGGAGGCAAGATCGGTAACCTCAGTATTATTTCAGTGCAATAATCGAAAACAGTATCTTTGTAACTAAACGACATAGGTGCTGTTGTCTCGTCCCAACATCCTGCTCTTCCTTCTGAGGTTTTCGTGAGTCTTAGATGCCTAAATTTAAAACCAAAACCCAAACATTTCCATCTGGTCGGCAGTAAGCTGGGATCTGCTTACTACAGAATTCTCTTCCTAAACACGTGGACTGAAGCACCAGGAGGGACTGGGAGCTGCCCACTCGGGGAGAGACGGGCCGAAATCCTGTGCTAGAAGTGTAAAGGTGTGGGGAGAGCAGATATGGCGTCCAGGAGGGGAGCAGGGACGCGCCTGCCCAGCACGACCTCCGCTCTAAGTTACGACACGGCGTACCTGCAAACACAAACGGAAAACTCTCCCGTGGACCATGGGGTCGCTCCACAGATACACGTCTGTACAAAAGGGGAGAAACTTGTCATTCACTGCACAAGTGTTTACAAAGCTTTAAGAGATGCATTATCTGCAGGAGAGATGCACAGAATTAGGAGGTATCTGTGCGTTAGCGAACAGAAAATGCTGGAAATCATTTCATTGAAAACCTAGTGTGGGAAGTTTAATTCCATGTTCAATGCCTTCCCTTCTTGTACACCATACAGTTTTCAAATACGTTCATCTTGCTCTCATTGCTCAGTAACGGACATGGCCTTCTAAGCAAAAACCTATTATTACAGCAAAGAAAAGAGAACCGATAAGTTGCTAGCACAACAGATTGTGGTGCAATTAAAAAAGAAATGCACACAAAATAGCATGTGCTTACAACCATCACCTGGCCTCCCCGGGGCTTTCGCTGTGCTCTGCCTGACTCAAAAGCTCAAGGTGCAATGGAAACCAGAAGGATCCGCTGCAACAACTAGAGACACAAAGCACCAGGGAGCTTCGGAACTGCCATGCTGCCACCCGTGGGGGAGGGCACCCTCTGCGGGCTAAGGTCTCATTCTCAACAGCATTTGAAAATGCCTTACATCACCCAAAGCCCAGGATATAGTCCTACAGCATAGTAAACCTATATAGTCAAGTATAGAAAATAAAAGGCATTAGTGCCTATATGAAAACGATGTATGGTGTTTATACGATTGTAAAACAATTACACACAAACTTGCAGAAGGAAAGAATTGTCAACTATAAGTCACAAATTTGTGCATTTAATTTTGTTTATTTAGACAAGATTCTCTGTATGCAATTCAGGCTCACCTTGAACTTGCTTTATAGCTCAGAGTGGCCTCAACTTGCAGGAATTCTGCCTCAGCTTCGTAGGTGGTAGGAACACAGGTGTGGACCACCTTGCCTGGTTTACACTGTTGTATTTCACATATAATTTATCCTTTTAGCATGCATAGAGTTCTTGAATGAAAAATTCTTATAATCTGATTTTAGTGTTCACATAAGAAGTGAATGTAGCATTTCTTCAGTGACCTTGGGAATCAAGATCAAAAACAGAAAAGTCTTTCCAAGGTGAATAATGCAAATAATAACTACCACTTTAGTACTAATCATGTCACTGGTGCTGCTCTGCACGCTACACATACGATCACTCACCCACATATTATGTCAGAGGCCTGAGACAACTCAGGGACTGGGTTACGGCACAGAGTGAATACGGGGCACAGCCAGGACTCAAGCCTGGTGACACAGTTCTACAGGCCACCTGCGGGCTCTTCGGCCTCCAGAAGTCCCCTCTCCCACCTCCATCGAACCTCCCTCCAGCACTGCGCAGTGAGGCTGTGAAACAAGAGGCTCCCGCCCCTCGCGTAGGACGCGCGCTTTTGAGGCGACTTTCCTGCAAGCGCCCTTGCACGATTTAGGACTTGGAACACAGGCCACGGCTCAGCGTTATGAGAGATGCCGCCCACCACACGCCACACCCCCGCGCAGAACGTGCAGGAGCGCAGCGGTCCGCACGGCGCTCCCTCCTGCGCTCGGCCACTTAACACAAAGCAGCACCGGCCGGTCCCAGACGCGGAGGCCTGCCTGCCTGCCTGCGGATCCCGGCCATCGCTTTTCTTCGCTGTGCTGTCTTCGCTGTCTTTACTTGATGATGGGGCTCTCCGCACATGCCTGCTCCAGGGCTACAAGGTACTCGTGTGTCCTCTCGAGGAATTTTCCTACAAGTGCCTGGCCAGCTGTCCTCTGTGTCTGACCGAAGAGAGGCTGCGGCACAGAGCGCTAAGTGACCGGTCTGCATCCAGACCACCAGGAGAAAGCAGCGCGCAACTCAGACCTGGCCTTCCTGCAGCCCACCCTGGCCCCCCATCGCCACTGCCCCGTCCTCGTCAGTGTGGTCGCTGCCCTCGCTAGGCTAGCAAGTTGATAACTAAGAATTACCCTCAGACCTACTGTACCGCGAGGTCACTCGTCCTAGCGGTGTATATGTGTTTGCTGTTTTCTCCTCGGTGTTCACAGCGTGTGGTCCCGGGGTCTATCACTATCAGCGTGGCCTCAGAGCACGGCAGAGACGCAGATTCCTAGGCCCCGCCTCAGCCTGTGGATCACAAACTCCGCATCTGCCGGTGACTGCATCAGCACCACAGTCGCTCTTCAGCACGCTAACGTCTGACAACCACTAGTCCACGTGATACGCAACACAAGTTTGGGGAAATGGTCCCTCCGAAGACTCACTGTCACACACGCAGGACGGAAAGTGCCTCAGCGACTCCAGGGGCGCCACACTCAGGTGACGGTTCTTCAGACTGTGTCCGCCCTCACACGCCGGCCTGCTGCCCGTGTATTTTAAATCTCAGCTGCCCAGTCGATTCTCGAATCAGCGTCTGCCCGTAAGACTTTCCGATGTTAAAGGTTTCTCTGTGTTCACGTCGGGACTCGTCCCATGCGCGCAAGTGAGGCAGGGCCACAGCCGACCCATCACTCTGCCTGTGAAGGCAAATTAATTGCTGCCACTTAAGTATCACGTTTATATGCCTCGGATGGCCTGCAGTGAGGCCTTTACCACACACCCACGTTCCCAGCAATTGTTCACTTAACCAAACACGTTTAATGACTGCCACGTCTTCCACTGCAGTCTCCACGCTCCGTGCACCGGTCAGGAGGGGCTCTTCTCTGCCGCCCAGCGCCGCGTCCACCTTCTCTGAGCCCGCGCACGTCCGCCGGCCCTCCACCCCAGTCTTCGGGCTTCCTTGTAAACTAGAGCTAAGCGCCGCACAAGCCCGCGCGGATCCAGGGGCGAGCAGACAGCGGACACTCGCCGCGCTCTCCCGGCCTGCCGTCTGCCCCTCGAGGACACGTTACATGTGTCCTCCGTGTACATCTGCCTGCCACAATTAGGCTGTTACAAATTTCTTGTTGATAAAGTGACACTTGCTTTCAACATTGTCACTGTGAAGAATATCCAAGGAAATGAAAATCAATATAATTGCAGCTTATCAGGCTCACATTTCATTCACTGACTGGCTCCAGAACTGTCGAAGGAAAATCTTTCAGGGGACCTGAGTAACCATTTATGGATGCTCTCCTTTTGAAATGTAAAATCTGAACTTCTAATATTAAGAAGAAGAAAAGGGCTCCGTCCGGTTTTCTTTAGAGAATGTAAACTTCTCTTAAAACCCTCGGGACTGCACCGGGACCGATCCGTCAGACAGTACACCCTGGAAGCTGTGTCTTTAGCCCAAGGCTTACTGAACTCTTGCCTGTGCTTTTCCTTAAAGATTGATTTTTAAAACCGAATACTCTCTGAGGCAGAAGGTAGCAGCCACCAAGGCATCATTTACCAATAACTCAATATAAAGAATACTTTGATTGCTTGATATTTAATATGATTCTATAATATTCACACTTTGGGTACTAGTTATTAAGTCAGGTTTTATATATGCAAACATTTTCAATATCACTAACCAGAAATTCAAATTAAAGCATTCATCTGAGACTCTATCTCACACCAGAAGGAATATCTACCATCAGGAAATCAACCAGTAACAAATACTGGTGAAGCTGTGAGGGAAAGGGACCCTTCTCCGTGCCAGTGGAATGCAGACCGGTGCAGCCACCTTGCAGTTAGATCAGTGTGGAAATTCACCAGAACACTACAACTAGAGCTTCCATTTGACCCAGCGATTTCCCTTTTTATATCTCTCTGAAGAGTTAAAAGCATCATACCACAGTGACATACTCATGTTTACAGTCCCACAACGTGTAGTAGCTAAATCTTGAAAACAGCCCAAATACCCATTAACGGAGAAATGGACAAAGATGTGGTTTTATATGCAGTGCTATACTGACACAAAGGAGAATAAAGTGAAACATTCTTAGGTCAGTGGATGCCCCATGAGAACATAATTTTAAGTGAAATAAAGCACACACGTTTGTATATTGCATTATTTCTCTCGTGTGAGGTACTAAAAGGGTAAATAAGGACAGAAATGAATGACAGATACTGGAAAAGAAGAAGCAAATATTCAAATGGGGAAGAAAAACGAAGGGGGAAGGGGAAGAATAAAAGAGAATAGAATGCCAAGTGGAAAACAATGCTTTTGTAAATGAGGAAGGGGCTAAAGGGGAGAAGGGAACAGGGAGACAAAGGAGAGGCAAAATACAGAATGTGCAGGCAGAGATTCCCCTATGACGAACACAGTCATTATGTGCATCACAGTGTATCAGTAAAGCTGATTTAAAAAATAAAACTGCAATTGTTACAAAGAAAATGGCTGACAGCTTTTGAAGGAAACCAAGGTAAAGCTGAGCAGACACAGAGAGAAGGCCCTGCGTCACCGGTGTGGGCTTGTCCCTCTGAAAACAGTGAAGACCGAGCTGCAGCCAGACTGGAAGCCTGGCGGCTGCGTCCAGCGGACTCACGTCCTCCCCAGCTTGACCGGAAGCTCCAGGGCGCGTCTCAACTCCGAGGGCCTAGCACTTCTTGAAAAACTGCTGCAGCTGGCAACTCTGGGCTTTACCCCACAAGGCAGAATTGCTGGAGCTCAGTAACAGCGCCAGCTTTAAGCCAAGTCTGAGCTCTCCAGCTCCCCTCGAGCTGGCCTGAGCCCGGGGAGGCGCCTGCCCAACCCTGCGGGCATCTGAGTTTGGCCCTTGCTCCGCTGTGAGGCAGCTGGGAGTCCTCTTCTCCAGATCGGAGTCACTCAGGAAAACGGCTAAAGGGCCCCGGACTAAAGGCAGACTTTGGAGATCGGAAAAGAAGACATTTGTTAGGAGGGAAAGAGAAAGGTTTCCTCGAGGGCTTATGGTGTGAAGAGAGCTCCAGGAGGAAAGGCGGGGAAGGAGAAGTGGGAGGAAAGGCAGCAAATGACAGAAAATGGGCCGCAGTACTGGATCAGAAGTTCAGGAACGAAAAGCCTTCCGCTGAAAGTTTCAGAAAAGAACTTTCAAGTGACAGGGGCCATGAGTGCCAACCGAAGGTGCTTCTGCGACACTGTCTAAGTCACAGACCTCAACTTCACGCGGAGAAATGGGTCGGCCACTCCCCAAGCACCTGCTCTGAGCTGCAGCTGCGTGCCGTTCACCTCCGCACTCCGCATCCTTTAAGGCACGAACTACAGTGCGGTGGGAGCGCCGGCCCAGCATTCTGGAAACTGAGGCAGCGGGCTCCGTTCGAGCTCACCCTGGGTAACTTAGTAATTTAGCAAGACCTTGCCCCCAAATTTAAATATTCAGAAGGGGGTGCTGGACTGCAGCTAGGTGTGAAGGCTCTGGGTTTGATCCTCATTCCTGCAGGAGAAGGGAGGGAGAGAAGGAAAGAGGAGCGGGGAAGGCAGGACACCGACTCCCTCTGCATGAACCAGCAGCAGTGGTGCCAAGCACTGGGAAGACTGATGTCCCTTGGCAAGGGAGGGAGAAGCTAGTGGAGCAGTGCTGGATCAGCAGCTCAGCCCCACTGGCTGGATTCAAACCCAGAACCAGCATTTGATGCGGCAAAGCAGAAGCGCTATGGCTCCCACAAGCGCTTCGTATCTTTGAGCGTCAGTCTTCTCATGTCTAATGGGAGAAATACTAGCACCTCCTTCCGAAGACTGAGGACCACACCAGGCGGCACATGTTCTATACGGTTGGTTGAGGGCGGTTGGTTGCAGGCACAAAGTAGGAGTTCGGGAGCCATCATTTGTGCCGGGATTGTTACTGCAGTCGCCACCACCGCACCCACCACACCACTTACGACCTGCGCTGAGTGGAGAGGTGCAGGCCCTGCGATTCCATCTGTCACCCTGGCTGTCCGGTCCAAAGTGAATGCCTAAGAAAGAGGGGGTGGGGAGAATTTACAAGACTTGGTAAATTTGGAAAAGTGTCCAGGGATCACTACGTGAACCTGAAGTTGGTCAATACAGTAACAACCCTGAGGAGGAGGAAACGCAGAAAGAACACGCCCTTGAGAGTCACACAGAAGGGGCAGAAGAACCCTGAGCAGGCCGCTCGGGGCAGTGGGAAGAAGTGGCACTGCGGATGAGGACAGGACAACTGCTCGTGTTTCCTAGTTAGTAATTTCTGCAAGGCACAGGGGTGAAGAACTCAGATAGCCCGCTCAGCATGGTTAAAGTTATTCTGTTTTTGGAGAGAGGGTCTCACTATGTAGTTCAGGCTGGCCTTGAATTCCCTATGCACCCCACTGGCCTCCAACGCTCGAGATCCTCCTGCCTCAGCCTCCCAAATGGAATGCTGGATTACAGGCATGCACCACTACACCCAACTCACACACATTACTTTCAACTGGCATTCACTGGTCACTTTCTCCATGGCAGGAACCATCCTGTTAAGAAACCTTCACCGTAACTGCCTTCCCATCTCCTAGGTGAAGACATGACGATTAAAGAGGTTAAAATTCTTGTCAGGGGGACCCAGCTGTGAGGCAGTGCTTAATTACTGGCCGTACTCAGCCTCATAACACAGGGGAACACAACGTTAAACACACAGGGAGAAACAGAAGGCAGAGCTGTACCTGAGTCAGGGCTCCGAGGGAGCGGAGGACCACGCGTTCATGAGCGGACAGACAGCCTTCCCAAGGCCAACCCGCGCTCTGTGCACGCAGGAAAACATCTTAAAGGGGAGAGAGAAAGAGGCTAACAGAGGAGACACACTCATCAGCGGAACACCAGACAAGACACAACTCCCAGGCTCACGTTCCGGGCTCGGTCAGCAGGCAGGACAAGAGGCAAGATTTCATTTGCTTAGTCTCACAGAAGAAATGGATACTATAAACCAGATTGGATGTTTGCTTACAATAGGATTTTGGAATTATCTGTTATCCTTTCCTTCAGCTTAGACAGAGTTAGTATATATTGCTTGGAAGGTCGCCAGTGTTTAGTGGCTTCCACATAAAAGATGCCAGTCAGAGACACACCCTGTGGCAGCGAATAAGGTGGGCTCCACGGCCTGGGACAAGCATGGCACCGCAGCCTGACCCCCGCAGGCCCGGGCCACAGCGCCCACCAGTCCTCACTGCACCCACACGTGGCACTGGCACAGCCAGGCCCCTGCTCTGCTGCCCGCTGGCTGTGCCCTGGCGAAGTCCGTCACCTCTGAGACCCCTACTGCCTCCACACAGAGAAAAGCCACGGTCCTTGGCACAGCCGCTGGTGCCCGGCGGAGCCACACAGCCCCCTGCTCTGTCAGGCCGGAGGAGCGGACCCCACGCAGGAAAGGTCCAAGTCCCCGCGCTCCCTGACAGAGTTCAGGAGGGAATGACAGCAGGAAAAACACATGGTGACAAGTTTTCCTGTGCTTCCAACTGGGGTGGTGCTGGGACAGCGTCAGTCCTGGGCAGCAGGAATTACCATCATTGTCAAGGACATTTTTTGATTAGGAAACAAAAAGATTAAATCGTAGCTACTAAGCGAAGAAAACACAGACACAGAAGATTGCATATTGTATAATTCCAATTGAAATATTAAAAACAGATGAATCCACAGAAAGAACAGAGGTTAGTGGTTGTCAGGGTGGAGGGGGGGAGATGGGGAGAAAGCATGGCGAGCGGGGATCTTTGACACTGATCAGACAGAGGCGGGGAAGCCCTGAACGAAACTGAACTATTCACTTTCAAGTGCTTAACTTCCTATTGTACGAATTTTATCTCAATAAATTGTTTGTGGATGTTTAAAAAAAGGCAAAACCAAACCCATTAAATTCTAGAGTGTAGGTAAAAGATTTTTTTCCGCTTTTCCCTCAGAATATTTAAGGAATGACCATGCAGGAACATCTTTCCTTCACCATGTTTGGGCCTCACTCGGGTGGAGGGAGCTGTTTCAGTCCCCCCCCCCCATCACTTATGACAGGGACAAGCGCTGACACAGCGGCCGCGAGTTCCGACCACTGCGGCGCCGGACAGGCCATCTTCACTGTGCAGACAGTTACCCTCTTCCCTCGAAAGCGTGCAAAGGGTGGCCGCGACCGCGGGAAGAAAGGCCGCGTGTAGGTGACTGGGCGGCGCGGAGGGTCAGGGCAAGAGCGCAGGTTCCTTGTCCAGCAGGGTCCGGGGCAGCACTGGCCGGGGAGACCGAGGGCAGGACGCGGGCAGGAGACGCAGTCCGCCGGCCGCAGGCTCGCCCTTGGCGAGAGGAGGGCAGCAGATGTGGCCGGAGGGCCTGGGTTCCCCATCTAGCGGCGCCGAGGTCCCCCTCCTCCTCCCCAAAGGGGAGCCCAGCCAGGCTGAGCGCCTGCGGCTTGGTGACAGGGCATGGCGCCCCCAGAACCAGCGGGACCCGTCGGCCCCCAAGGCACTGTCACAAGGGGCCTCCGTGGCGCCCTGCACGGTGCCACCTTAGCATCTGTTTCAAGGTCCTCTCTGCAGATCCGGCACTGTGTTACTTCTCTAAATGAAAAGCTGTGATATAATCTAATTGTATTTTAAGCAATATTTTCTGCAGCCTCCTCCCCTAAAACCTGAGGGATCATTACTAAAGAGGGCGAAGAAATAAAACACATGAAAATAAAACCATTAGTGTCCACACTCAAAATTGCAGACAGCAAAAAAAACAAAAAACAAAACAAAACAAATCCAAAAACTAAACAGGTAACTATATAAAAAACATGGGTATAGTCCACAGACAAGTCACATCCTGCACACTGAGTGTGAGTTTATAACAGTGACTAGAAACTCTGCAGATAAGTCACTTTTACCCCGTTATTTACATGGATTCCCGATCGATCACGGATATATGTGTTATACATCTGTTCTGTTTGAGCAGCATGGACATTTTCTAGCTTTATCGGATGGTTATGTACAACTGTACAGGGAAGTGAGGGTTCTTTCAGGTAATTTGTACAGTTGTAGTTTATATTTGAACTCTAGAATGATACTGAGTAAATTACACACTTCACACATTAGAAAATAGTTGCATTACTATATGATCCAATAAATCCAACGTCATGGGAGAAATAAGGTACTGGGAATTGATCTACTTCATTTCATTGGACTGAAATTAGAAAATAATTTATAAACCCAACAGGTGGAAACAAAATCTATGTTTTGGGAAAAATCAATAAAGTCTGACTGTACTACACAGAAAGGCTTTACATAAAAGCATCTCTATACTACATATACAGCTTTCTGATTTTTTTACTAAGGAGTTATAAAAAGGGAAAGAATGTAAGAATGAAATTTTTCCACACACTGAGAAGCAAACATTGTGCTTAGCAAACAGTTTTATGAGAGCTAATGCTGATACATCTGTTCTAGGCCAGAGAATCGGTCCTTTTAGAATAAAACACATTTTCTGGCATCATTTTGGTTGTTGAAGCAATAATTTGCTAAGCAGGAACTAAATAAGCAGCCTAAAAGCTAAAGTACATTTTCAGGTCGTTCGTTTCAATCCTAGGAAAAGTGTCCTTTTACCAGAATTCTTCCTTAATTGTGTGTGCGGGGATGTACACAAAATTTTCATCTTTTCCAGCATGATATCCTCTGCCCCCGTTGTAACACAACTATCCGTTTATCCCCTTTCTTAACCTTCGGTATGGAGAAAGTACTCTTCTTTTCCAAAGCCACATAAAGGACTGATATTCCCCACGGCTGAGCTCAGACTCCATGCTAAGAAAGCCGCGCCTGTGACAGTCGCTGCCTCCCATGGTGACGCCCGAAGACCGCGGACGCTGAGCGCGATGTGGCCGGCGCCGGCTGGGTCCTGCCTCGGTTCTGGAGGACAGAACGCCTGGCCACGTGATCACGCAGGGAGCACGCCTGTGAGCAGGCAGCTTAGCAATCACACACACAAGGAAGCAATCAAAAAGGTGAGCGGGTGAATATTCCCTTTCAGGGGATAAATTACCTTTTCTTGGAAAATGATTATTGGCTGACAATGCACTGGTAATTTACCTCCTTCAAGCCTATAATAAACAACAAAAAAATACAAAGTAGGACGCCATTTTCAAGAGCTATGTAGGTGATTGCAATCACCTTTTAGCCTGGAAACCAGTCCTTATTTCCTTAGCTATGATACACAAATATATTTTTCATGTCTTTTACAAGAAAAGGTTTTTCTAAGGCTCAGCTTGCCCCGGTGTCTTTAATATCAGCTATTACTAGACTTTACCGAGTTTCCGATTTCCTTTGAAGGAAACCCTGTTTCTTAATGTAGAGAACCTTCTTGCTTCCCGCCTTTGGGAGCCAGGCTGAAGCAGTCTGTGCTGCCACAGGAGGAGGATAAAGAGGCCCACCGAGGCAGGCAGCAGCGGCTGATCTGGTGGCTAGAACAGCAGTATTCTGAGTGAGGAAGTAAGTGCCCTTTTGGATAGAAGTGCTTGTTTCGGTGAATATTTTGGTTATAAAAGAGCCAAGCCTAGGACGGATGTTGCAGCAGGGTATGCCACTGACTCACATGCGGGCTGGAGTTCGGGGGTCATCTGCAGACACTCCAGCAGGGTGAGAGGTGGGAGGGCAACTACAACATGGGGACACAGAGAGGAGAAGAGAGAGAAGGCAGACGTGCCGCGGTGAGGAGCCGCGACGAGGGCCCGGCCCCGCTGGCCCGAGGACAGCAAGTGGCCAAGCTGGGCTGTCAGGCTCTCAGCTGGAGGCAGCTTCTGCCTCGCCACGTACCTCTACTGTCCCCATCACTTCGAAGGGGGCTGTTAGAGCGCGCCCCCTGGGCCAAGCCGTGCTCAGGAGGCCTGAGAACCAGGTAAGCCGTGTCTGCGTGTGACCTGAGGGGGGCACTGAGCAGAGACGCCAGCGTGTGCTGAGGCGGAAGTCCCAAGCCGGAGGCCACAGAAACCCACAGAAGCTCGGGAGTCAGGACTAGGAGCTGGCCTTCCACAGAAAGTGGAATTTGACTATTTTGGTGGAGCAGAAGAAAGAGGAGCTCAAAAGACCAAAGATCTCGAGAAAGCTTCGTGAGTCTGAACTCAGTGCTTACGAAACACACGACTGAACTGGCCGTCAGTGTGGATAAACCACATGGCTTTCTTTCTCATTTTAAAAATCCAGAATGTGGCTTCTGTGAGACAGAGACAGAGAGTATATGAATGAGTACCGGAAGTGAAAGGGCCAGGCTTGGATCGCCAGGGCTGCACAGCGACCGACCGCTGGCTTCACAGACCAAGCAGACTTCCCCGCAGACACGGTGCTCTCCGCAGACACCACGCAGGCTTCCCGCCATCCACGGGCCGCTGCTCCGGAGACACTGACCCCGCGGCCCTGGGGAGTACCCCGCACGGAGGATCTACCTGTGACTGAAGACATTTTCTATCCGTTTGCTTTATGTTGTTTTCTCCTGTCCCACAGTGACTGCCCAAAAACTTCCAGTTCTTTCCTTTGAGATGAAATGAAAGTTAATCTGCCAATATACATGTGATTTACATATTGGTTTCATGTTCAAGAACGCTGATTACTATTTACTTGCTGATAGGTGCTTTTCCAACCTTATAGCCTGAGTTACTTCCTGCCTTACACCCACTGTTTTAGAATAAGTTCCGGCATTAGGCCTCAAGAGACCAGCCTACAAATCAGCACGGAGTCACTCATGCAAACGGTCTACGTCATTATGCTGAAACTAAACTGTTCACATGACTTTTACGAAATTGAGATTAGAGGGACCCCGGTCAAATGACCTCAACAGGCCATGATCAATGGGTATGATAAGGAAACTCGTGCTGTTCACTTACCAGGTAACCTAAAATGATCTATTTTTCTGTCTCCCTGTCCCCACCTCACACGGAGAGTAACTATAACCAAATGATTTTTTGGGGTTTTTTGTTTCTGCTTTCTTTAGCTCTTTTAACTTCAATAGAGTCATTATACTATTTTATGGAATAAAGTAACAGAGGTTCTAAGGATTCTAGGATCAAAACCAAAGATGATTAAGATCTTTACCCTAAGTTACTCTAATTTTGTCCTTTGGCAACTGGAAAGTTATTTTCTAGATATCTGAGACTCATTTATCCCCTGACTGCTTCTACACACAGCCTATGAGAAGCAAGAGATGCGAGACCAGGAAGGGACAGGGACGAGGCCCACTTCCGCCCAGCTCGGGGTTCGGCACCTGCTCTGGACTCTCAGAGGCCAGCACACCGTCCGAGGGCACCGTGTGCTCTCCAGTCTTGGGCAGCTCACGGCTTCCTGCCATTGCTAGTTCCTGGTGTCTCTACTCATTTCAGCTCCTTTTTCCCTGACCCACAACACATTGCTTCTCATATATGTGAAACTCAAAGTATATACAACTCTAAAACAAATAAATATAAGATAGACAATAGGAATCAGGAAGATAAATATTTTGCAAATGAGAAAACAGTCCAGAGACATAAAGGACAGGAAGGGAGGGTAAGGGGAAGAAAAAGAGTTGAGATATGTTAACTACACAAACCTGCCCCCTAAGATAAATGTAAATATTATGTACTATAAACATCTACTTATTAAAAAAAAAAGAAAGATAAATAAACAGTTTCCTGGAGCTGGGTATACAGCTCAGTGACAGAACACTTGCCTAACATGTACTAGGTCTCGGGTTCAATCCTCAGTGTCACAAAAATAATAAGCAAATAAATAAACCCTTTACTAAAACATCTTCCATTAAACCTCTGATCCATTTGTTTCTCTGGAGCACTAACTGATAAATCAGATGTGAATGTTTCAAATTCAAATACAACAGTATTTGGACAGAGATGATAAAAGGAAAGAGAGAAAAAGAGTAGACTTCAAATGAGTCTTGAAAAGATTTGGACAAGTGCCATCTTGCAGATTGGTCTTTGCAAGGCTTACTCGCCTTAATCAGATACTTAAATGGCAGAGTGTTCTGGGTCATTTCTTCCCCGAAGCTCTTCATTTGGCATGTAATTAGAAGCATGCCAGTCTGTACTGATGGCAACCCTCACAATGGTCAGTCCGTCACTTCCTCCTCCCCAACTGCAGACACAAGTGCCTGCTGATTACCGAGAGTCTTATTAAGCGGCTATTGTTTCCCAGGCACCGGGACTCCTCCCCTCTCCTGATCTTTATCCTCCTGCTTTCTACTTAAAGAAGGATTCACAAAGAGGGAAGACAATCCCACAGCCACGCACATCAGGCTGCATTCACACCGAGGTGAAGTGCATCTGGTCTTGTCCCTTCTGCTTTTGTTTTCCCGTCAAAAATCTAAGAATAAGTTGCAATTGGTGTCAAAATGGACAGGAAGTTTTCCAAAGACCATGTGTGGACAGAAGTCAGTCATCAAGTAAATTTCCACATCGAGAGTCTGGTCAGACTCCGCTGCGGCTTCTAGCTTTCCTAACTTTCTCATCCACTGTACTTACTGCTATACACTTTAGGTATACCTATCACCTGTGGCGAAATTCATCAGATGTAGCTGATGATGACTTTTAAAGAGGACTTTCTCAAGCTATGTAGCTTCTCTATTAGCTAAGGTAGGGAAAA
>PVIR01036258.1:0-15919 GCA_004026965.1 Petromus typicus
GTGTGGGTCTCCACACCCAGTATTGTTATGTGGTTACCGGGGAATCGAACCCGGGTCCTTGCGCTTGCAAGACAGGCGCCGGAACCACTGAGCTAACTCCCCGGCCCTCCTTTCATTTCTTTTTCATGCCTTATCATAATGGTTGAGAACTCCACATTAGTGTTTAATGGAAGTGGTAAAGAATAAACATCCTCCTCTTGTTTCCAGTATTTAGAAAAAGGGTTTAACATGTTACCACTAATGTGATGCTAGTTGTTGGAATCAATAACTGTCCTTTATCCAACTGCAGAAGTTCATGTCTCCTAGTTTGCTAGGATCCCGTGAATCTAGCTGTCCTAGAAGAGGTGAATAATGACTACCTCCTTCTCAGTGTCCTGGCAGAAGTCACGAACCAGTCATGTTGCATTTCTTCAATGTGTCTAAACTCAGAATCTGTCTGAAAGCAGCATTTAAGGTCTGAACTGAAGTTAACACTTCTTTGTCCCTCCTGCCATGGAGCTTTTCCACCACAACATGGATAGTAGCCACGAACTCTCCTCCCAGTTCAGGCAAAGACTGACGTAAAATGCATACCCAAGGGAGTTCAGAGAAACAAACCTTAGCCCACTTTCTTTATGATCCCTAAATTACAGCCAGCTAACAAGACCTTTTGTGGCCAAAAGTGGAGAAATAGTACCAGAAAAGACTTTGAACTGCATCTTACCCTGTTGATATCATTCTGAGAGTAGGTCTTAGAGAATGCTCACACCCTATTAAATCCACTTTGACTTTGTGCCTCACCTGACAGTTGACGCAGATCCCTCTGCTTACAAGGTCATCTTTAGCATACACGCTTCTGCGATGGTGTCTAACAGTTGTATTATAGGAACATTCTGTGCTGTGACCATGGCAATTGCAGGCTGAAAAAAATCATCTAGATCAATATTCTATCATTACCATGAAGTGCTTAGCAAACTCCCAGGTAGTGTTACTGTTGACTGAGCTATAATAAAGTCCTTTCAGTAACACCAGAGGACTCTTAAAGAAGAACTTTAGGGATTTTTACACAAAGACCAGTAATATTTTATCACTTATAGTTCCTTCCACTTGATATTAAATGAGAGGGGTTCCTCCTCTGTGAAAAGCAAGATATGCAATTATAACAAATTAAGATGCACCAAAATGCATTACAGACTTTGTGCACAAACATTATTACTATTATTGACATAACTACTACTGATAATAATTGATGCCTGGCAAGCAGAAGTTCCTGAGTTCAATACCCCAGTGCCAGAAAAAAAAAAATAATTGAGCTTTTTACGTGCTGTGAGAAGTGTTTGACATACATTATCACACAATCTGCTCAGTAACCCTCTAAAGTGAGTAACAGTATTCCCACAGCCCAGGTAGAAAAACTAAGGCTCAAAAGAGGTAACCCTTATTTACCTAGTGGTGGCCTTACAGAATGAAAGTAGAGATACTGGCAATTTTAGTTTTGTATGTTGTTATAACTGCTCTATTTTGCTATTCGTGCTTTTTATTTCTTACTGTGTTTCACTTGTAAACCCAACTTCATCCGAGATGTGTCCTTACAGGAAAAACACGGTATGTACAAGATTCAGAACTATCCTTTTTTCTAGAGCATCGTGGAACTTACTCCAAGGATAAGGGAGGACTCTTACACACTGTTGGGCCAAAGACATAAAGCTGAAACAGCCCAGCATTTTCTTGGGCTTGGGAGAACATGTGTCTTTCTCAGGTGGAGAGGGGAGAAGTCAATGACAGGGCCTCTCTCCCTGGCCCCACCCAGCACCCACCTTCACACTCATTGTTCTGATTCAGCCTCGCTGGCTTCCAGGGCTTGTAGTTGAACCCCTCACAACAGGTGTTGCATGTCTCCCCGCAGGTGTTGTGCTTGCATTCACATTGGAGCCTGTGTGTGAATGGACAGAGCATATCACGGTGACGTGTCCAAGTCCCACATGAACACAAAGGGTTGTTTGTGCAGCATTCATCGAGTCATTATGATAACAAAGCATTTTTCATATGTTATTTTAAGCCCATTATTTATCTCCGTTTTATCGATGGTGAAACTAAAATGCAGGGTGAGTACACTTGCCAAATGTCAAGCAGCGATAAATGGAGAACCTAAGTTCAATTCTAGCCTCTACTCTTTCTTCTCTACCACATAACATTACAGTAGATGAGCCAATGAACAAATATGTGCCAAGGTTCCTAGGACATGTTCAGTGTCATATCTCTTCCAGAATCTAGAGCAGTCCTGGAGATAGGTCTGCTTATGACTGCTACTCCTTACCTGTGGTCACGCACAGGGATTTACTGGCCAAGTGACAGCTACCATAAAGATATTCGACTACTCTACTCTTTTGCAGAGCCAAAAGCTGAGGTCACTTCGCAAGGCAAATGTGTCCAAATCTGAAAATCTCACATTTGCTTTAAAATGTTTCCATGTTAGAATAAAATGGCTGTAGATTTGGTACTGAGTTAGAACTCCAAGCTTTGAGTTTCCATTCATCTATGCTGGCAAGAGGATTCCAAGCTCTCCTTCCAGTGGGGTAGGATTGCATATATTCATCACACTCCTACAAATAGGTGCCATCTCACTCCCTGAGCAACTAGCTCTTGAAGGGCATGGATGTAACTAAGCTGGCAGCACACAGCACCTGGAGTCCAAGTGGGCTCTGTCAGAGAGGTAGCTTAGCTCACCACCAGCAAAATACTTGGCATATGCTAGGCTGAACGAATACTTAAAGACCACTGCTTGAAGAACACATGCTCCATCCACCAATGCAAAAGAACTCATTTGCACTCTTGGGGAAAATTTCAGTCAGTACAGTCCCCGTGGGAATCGGTATGGAGGTTCCTCAAGAAATAACAAATGGTGCTACCATTTGTACACCACTCTCTCCTATGTATATACCTGAGGCACCTGAAGCCGGCGTATGACAGGGACACCTGCATTCCCATGTTCACGATGGCACAATCACAACAGCTAAGACACAGAACCAGCCTCAATGGTGATCAATAAATCAATGCATAAAGAAGGGGGAGTGTAAATACACAATGGAGTATTATTCAGCCCAGAGGGAAAATGAAATTCTGTCACTTGCAAGAAAAGAGATGGATCTGGAGACTATCATGTTAAGCAAAGTAAGTCAGATCAGAAAGACAACATTTTATGTTCTCCCTAACATGTGGAATCTAAGCAAGATAACAACAAAGCAGTAGTGAGATTATTAGATAAGAGGAAGGCAAAAATACAGAGGGGAGGGAGTGAAAGGGCAGACAATGGGGGGAGGGATATGAGCAAAATGTATTATACAGATTGAACTCCCCCAAATGCAAAGCTAGTGCAGAGAAGAGGGCGAGAGAAGTGACAAGAGGAGCTGAAAGCTGTCGAACTCTGTTACACCCGTGTGCAATATGCCAAGATGAAATCCACTCATCTGTATAACCAATAGAAAAGTGAGTGAGATAAAAACGAAACCAAATGTGGTTTCTCTCTACCCACATATCACAGTCAGCATGGTATATATGTGTAGTTAAAGTCTTCTGCTTAATTAACTAATTTAATGATTATCCAGCCTTGGCTCCTTCCACAGGGTCCTGGAATTCCCTTAAGTATGCTGTAAGATCTTACTCTTCTTCCTGGGTAGATTTCATCAGCACTTGTTCAAGTTCACTCTGTCAGGTGGGAGAAAAGCAACAGAGCAGAGAAGGCAAAGCAATTGTGTGGGAGTGAATGAGCAAACTGAGCTTTGCGCCAAGGCCTAGGAGATGGCCTCTGATCATGCCTACTGCAAGATATTGCCTACTCAGGACAGAAGTCATCCAGGTCTGTCAGGGTCCACAGGCACCCTGTGGTAGCCCATGGGGGTGGCTGAGTCCTGTCCATTGGCTTCCATTCCTGTCCCACACCCCACAATTTGTTTCTCCCCTTTCTTTAACGCAGGCCCTATCTGCTTTACTACTACATGGCCCTACCCTCCCGCGCAGTGCACGGTGACGACAGCACAGTCATCAGTGAGCCCTCAGAGATTACATGTTCATTCCTGGGTGGACAGCACCCTCGAGAGGAGCTCTGCAGAGCACACCACACAAGCTGGGAGGGGCGACTTTGCCTGAACATAATGTTAGCCGGAGGATGTGCAAACCTGAATCTGACTAAAAGTAACATTGTCTCTGGTAAATACTTCCTACACTCTGAGTAAAACGTTGAGAGAAAATTATTGCTAGATTTAGCCTCTAGTGATTTCCATCCTTACAGATATCCGTGTGGATCGGTAACACGAATGTGTATAACTGCTGACCACATGACACTGGAGACCCTGCATCTTATTGTGGCAAAACATACTCTAGCTAAAAACACGCTGCCAGCAGCACTTGTCACAAGAGCTGAGAGACAGAGGTAACCTTGGCACCAGCTATGGGTGGATGTGTACACAACATGTGCTCCTACTCTCCTACCCAGACGCTGAACACTCCTGAGCCTTGATAGGGAGGGAGACGGCTCAGCTTGGATGACCCTTGCAGACAGTAGACTACGTGAACCAAGCCAGCTCCACAGGCAGATACTAGGAGCTCCCACTTTGGTGATTTCTCTCACACAGCACATGAATACCACCCACAAGAGGCCTGTAGCTTGGCAGGGAATGGCAGGTCTGGTGAGTGGTTGTTTACTTGAGACAGAGTTGAGCTTGTACGAAGTGAAAAGACCTCTGGAGTTCATTTTCACACCTGTGAGAGTTCACAGTACCATTTAGAGTATTAAAATGGGAAATTTGTAATGAGCATTTTATACCATAGAATATATATGTGTGTGTGTGTGTGTGTGTGTGTGTGTGTGTGTGTGTGTATTTTAAAAAGGTTTGAAGATCTATATCTCTCCCATCTCATTAAACCAGGGATGATATATCTTACTTATCTGGCCAAATGTAATCAGTATTCAAAGGCTTGTCTCATAACATCAGATAAGTCACAAAAGGAGGCTTAAATTCTGTCCCTTGCATGTAGGACCAGCTCCATTCTCCATGGTCCACAGCAGGAGAGAACAACAGCCTTCACCTCAAGCCAACAGGATAGAATACGCTAACGAGGGAGCGTCACCCAACAGTGCGGCCTCAGGAGGAGCGGACAAAGAATGTCATCAAAAAGACAACAGAGCTCACAGGGCCTGCACACAGCCTCATTCTAGAGAAACCCAATCAACGTCAGACTTCTGAGACCACTGACATCATACAGTGGGCGTGGCTTGTGTGTTCAGGATATTTGAGTCATTTATTTGTGATAAGTGTTCAAAATTCACGCTCCAGATTTACTCTGGGTATCATCTTTCAATATGTACTTTTTATATAAGCACTTCAGCACCCCCAAAAGCACCTAAATTAAACAGTTTTACTTCCTTTCACAATTCTTTTAAATCACTGAAGTACAATTGAACTGAAGAATTATTAAAACATCTGCAAATATCACATTAACATGAATGATTTAGAAACAGATTTTGAAATTCATTTGACTAGCTCATCAGGTCTCAAATGGCAGTGATATAAGGTTTTCTGTTTGTCTGAGAACATGTTGATAGTGTGTCTGGCAAAGGCTCTTACCTTATGTGCCTATTCAGTCTTAAGGTAGAAAACATCAAACATGGCAGAACCTCACAACTAAATAATGCAAAATCAAACTGCAAGGAACAAAATGATTAGCAATTGGCTGGGGCATCTGCTTAGGTGAGAGGTCGTGGCGATCTCCCAAGGCATCCAGGGAGGGTTCTCACTGATTGGTCACATCTGCCATGGACCCCTGGGGATCTGTGGAGGGAAGAAGAGGGCTACAGGAGTGTAGGTGTGCATATGTCATTTTTGTTGACCCTGAAACATTCCTGTTGAGGGCAGGAGACTAGAAATGTTTAAGGGATGCAAACATCTACTGAAATAATTAGACTTACGTGTAACAAGACTGGAAACCTCCCAGTGTACGTACCGGTTTTGGGTGTTGTTTCTGGTGCACCTGTCGGCATGGCCGTTGCAGAAACAGCGCGCAGTAATGTTGATCTCCTCTATGCTGTAGTAATACTACATGACAGAAATGGAACAGGCCAGTTTTACTAAAGAACAGCATGATCATCTCTCCCACATCTTCAAACCACATCAGCCCTGATTTGGCTTCTCTTTAGTTTCACATTCTTGGACCAGTTCTCCTGGTGAACTCAACACAAAGTGGAGTCTGAGGGAACCTGTCTTACAAAATAAATGCACTCTTTAATCATCTCTGATTTTTAAAAATTTCTGAATGTGCCTGGTTTTTTTTTTTTTTTTAGGTTTTTTGAGACAGGGTCTCACTTTTGTGGTTCAGGCTGGCCCTGAGCTCAGCCTCAAACTCACATCACAGCAATCCTCCTGCCTCTGCCTCCCGAGTGCTGGGATGACAGGCGTGAGCCACCACGCCCGGCACTGTAGTGTGTGGTACTGGTTGCTGCTGGGCGTGAGTCTCCAGGCCCAGTATTGTTATGTGGTTACCAGGGATCGAACGCAGGTCCTTGCACTTGCAAGACAAGTGCCGGAACCACTGAGCTAATTCCCCATCCCTGAACGTGTCTGTTTTTAAAAAACCAATTGCTTTAAGTGCACGGAGGAAAATTGCCTTCAAGAAGAATCATACCCATAGCCTACTGAAGAGATAAAGTGTTTCCAAGTTTGGTGGTCTTCTTGTAAATCTGATTTTAGAAACTAAAAATATTTCTTTTACAAAAACAAATTCTGTACCCAAAACATCTACCCAGTATGTGCAACCTTCCATCCTAGGATACGGGAAGGGAAAGAACATTTATAAAGATGGGTCACCGGTTGTCGGCAATTGAAACTTCGCTAGTTTAGGCTCAGAAAGCCAAAATCAGGGGTTTCAGCTCCAAAAGGGCCAGAGAGAGCTAGCTTTCAGATGTGCAAATATCCACAGGCCCCTCAAGGCCAAAGCACCTCTCCAGCATGCTGGAGTCCTCTCCTTTCCAGACTCAGCAGGAGACAGCACAGGACAGGGCAAAGTGGAAAAGCAGAAGAGTCCTTCCTGGGGAGCCATGCTGCCATGAGAATGTCCGTCAGCAAAGAAGTCTCTGAATTTCCAAGGAGAAGGAGGTTTCTTATTTGCCTTGATGTTGAGTGCAGTCATTTTAAGAATCCCTATTCCTCTAAAGTTGGGGTTCCCTAATTAAATATTGCTCAAGTGTCAAAGTTTCCTGGCAACCCCTGGTTTAGTCCAAACCATAACAACCCCTCTGGTAACACTGGATAAAGTCATAGTTAGCAGTTCTTCTGGTAACAAGTTAATGCCCAGAGGCTATGCTCACAGCCACAGAAGTTTCTCTTTCCTTGTGGGTTCAGGGTGAAACAGAGAGAGAAGCACTGGGTCAGCAGCACATGGGGCTGAGGGATGGGACAGGAGGCACTGTCGCCTCCTCCATCACAGGGAAGCTTAGGTTGGAAGGTTTAGGATTATATATGGGGTACACTCCATTAAGCATTACTTAATGAAAAGCCTATGTCCATCTAAGTGGAAAGGTAGACAATACAGAGAAGAGCACAAATCTGCAACTATTAAAAACAATTTATGGGACTGAGGATTTAGCTCAGTGGTTCCAGCACCTGTCTGACAAGCATGAAGTCCTGAGTTTGATCCCCAGTAACCACACACCACAATGCCGGGTGTGGTCACTCACGCCCAGCAGCAATCAGTACCACACACCACAATGCTGGGCGTGGTGGCTCACACCTGTTATCCCAGCACTCAGGAGGCAGAGGCAGGACAGTTGCCATGAGTTCAAGGCTGGCCTGGACTACATCGTGAGTTCAGGGCCAACCTAAACTACAAATTGAGACACTGTCTCAAAAAAAACTAATATCAAACAAGCAAACCAACACAATTTATGGGAAGAAAGATAGTGGCAAGCTTGAATGTAGCTGCAGTTGACCAGCAATCCTAATTCTTTCACCTTCCATCCCCTCTCTCTTTATCTCTCTCTCTCTCTCTCTCTCTCTCCAACTCAATACTCATGTACATAGCTATTCAGAGAGAGCCAGGAGGGAAGCAAACAGGGAAGTCAGGCCACCTATATCCCAAATGCCTGGCCTTTCTTCAAAATACTCAAAACAAAATACATCCCCTCCTTCTCTCTCCCCAGTTCTTTTCTGTTACCTACATGAGAAACCAACCCTCGAAGGTATTAATTTCTAATTCACCCTTCCCGGCAGGGCCTGCCTTTTGCCCTGTAGCTGAACTTTCTGTGATACAATCATGGGCTCTCTGGCTCCCTGGCTTCTTGCTGGTTTTGGCCCAGGGGAGGCACCTGCCAGAGATCAGAGGGTGGGAGAAGAGTGATAGCTGGGCACTTGTTCTGCAGTGCCTCTGGTGGCCAGGAGGAAGAACTACTGTCCTTATACCTGAGAAAGATGTCCAGGATGGGAATCCAACGCTGTAGGGAGCCCTTCTCCCCCTTGCCAGCTAGGTTACATTACTCAGCCTTCAGCACCTATGTGGGCTGTAGTGTGACCACTTCTTGCCAGTGGAGGAGACAAAGAGCCTGGTGCTTTGAGTGACTACAGTTGGCCAGTCTCAGCCGCTAACCTACCCTGCACTATCACTTGAACAAGAAACAAACTTTCATTTTCTTAAGCCTCTGAGAAGGGGGACTGTTGACTACAGTAGGAGTTAGTCCATGCAGAAAAGTACCTGGCTGACTAGAAGCTTTTGCCTTTCATTTCTGAATGCAATAAATTTTCTTCAAACAGCTAGACTTCTCATTAGATGTAATATTTCAAACAAGAATAACCCCCATGCCTGCACCACTAATAGCTGTAAAAGTTACTTAAAAGAGTTCCAGACCATTAATTCATAGGCAAAAAAGAGAACAAAACAGATGCCGGGGAGGCACTTGTACACCCCACTCACCTGTCGCAGGAGGCTTTTATCTGTCTCTCCGCAGGAGAGATGGCCCATAAAGTTGGTTTGGAGAAAGCGCAGGCGGATGTTTGTTGCTAAGATAAATTTCGACATGGTGTCCGATAAGGTTAAACTAGTTACGCCTGGCCGGCCAACGATCAATCTTATTACCACCTAAAAGAAGCACACACATGAGGAGGCAAAGTCTTTTCATCCAAGTTGAGCTTCGAGTGTGGAAAGCCCACACCCCGAGGAATCGGATGAGTGTCGGTGGCCCCAGGCCTGTCCACGTCCGGACGTCCCTGACAGTTGCATCTCCCCTTCCCCTTCCCGGCTCTAAGCTCTGGCAATCGTCCTTGAAACCTGGGCTCTCCACCTTGCCATTTCATTGGTTTTCTTTGATTTCTTTACTTGTACACATTTGTAGTACATAATGACTATACCTCACGTGTGGCTTTGGCTCGTTACATCACACCCTTTAATTCTCTTTTCTCTGTTTTGGCTTGCATCTCCTCCCCCTCTGCCCCTTCCCTGCTCCTTCCAATTCTCATCACCTCCTCATCTGCAGAAGCTCCACTTTCAGCACTTTCTCCCTCTGATTTCTTTTCTTTCTTCCATCTCCTTTCTTTCCCCTTCTTCCCCTCTATCTCTTATTCTCCCATCCATCTGAAAAGCTCTCCCTACTTCCCATTTGTCCTTCGGATTTGCTCTGTCTCTCACTCTCATTTATTATGTAAGAGAAATTATACTACATTTAAGCTTATATGTGTCTGATTTGTTTCAACAACTTAACACATGTGTACAATGATCTCAAGTTGCATCCAAGTTGCACCCCTTTGGATGAAGTCCCAAAGGGGCCACAATTTTCCTCTCCACAACATCATCTTGACAAAGGGGTCAGGGCTTAGGACTGCTCTGCTCTTTAGCAAAGAGAAGGCAAAGGACACAGCTTCAGCTAGTAGTGACCCATTTTCTAAATCTAATACCAGAAAGCAGTGTTCAAGACTTGTAGACCTTAAGTTCCAAATTCTGACTCTCCAAGGAGAATTCAAGACCCAAAACAAAATTTCCAGCTCCACTCATTCTGAGAGTCTCAATGCAGTTGCTTTATTATTCAGTCTCAGGTGCTGGTTTCCATTTTGATCTAGATTATATTAGACCTCCTTGAGAGGGCAATTTTCACAACTATGAAAAATTTGATATTCTCATGTTTATTTCTGAATCTAACTCCTCACTGTACCCCAAGTCTACTTACAACTGCTCCTTCCAAAGGTAGGACGCTGGAATCGATTGTGGCACAGATTACATCATCTTCCCTGGTCATTCCTTCATTTGCCTTCTTCCCAAAATGTTCCATACACTCTTTTTCATTTGCTAGGAAAAATATTTTAATATTATAAAATAAAATATTTTAATGTTTAAATCTCTTAGGAAAGCACATGAAAGGAGAAGAGAAGTCTTTTAGACTATTAGACAAAAACATATATAAGATTTTACTTCATGAAAGACAATACCAAATCCATCAAGCTATATGACCCTAACAGCAATTGTGCAGACGTGCTAACACCTCTGACCCTGTTCGGCAAACTGAGATTCCTTTAAGGAATATTCATAGAAAGACCAGTATCCTTTTAAGCAAATTCCTGTCCACTTAAATTTACGTGGGACCCAGGGGGCCTGACATTATTTCTCAGTATGGACAAGAGGGTCATGTAATCTACAGTGCATTATTTATGCGGATTCCTAATTCTACATAAAACAGGAAGTTCAGAATTGCAGCCCAGTAATAAACACCCCCAAATAATGGCAAGAACTGTTCTAAAAGGATCTCCCGCCTCAGCTCTGCATGTGACATCCTAGGAATTAATGCGTACATGCTTGAAAAATGGAGGTGGTTGGGAGACAATTTAGGAAGTTGAAATTGGTCCCTACCCAGCCATACTGATGGACTAATCTTCCAATCAAATCTGTAGTCTTGACCTGTGGCAAATAATGAAAACCCCTCATAACCTGGTAGACAGATTACTTACAAGCAAAATATTGCCACGGTGTGTAGGTGATTCCAAAGTCTACAGATCTTTCCAAGACCCAAAGACGTGGGTGAGGAGAATTTCCAAATACGATGACAATATTGGACACCTGGAAGACCTGATAAAGCAAAACAGACACAGTCATAAATTCACCTCATTTGTCCACAGCTTCAATATTTCTATAGGATGTTGTTCATCCCAAGGTAACACATCCAGCCATAATCATAGTCCAAGGTCCAGATCCCTTCCTTATTTCTTTTTTCTTTTATTAGCACTTGTTTGCAGTTGATGCAGTTTACAATGATCTTGGAGAGTGAAATCCTCCTCCCTTCTCTCTCTTCTCCCTTCTTCTGTTTCCCTTGTCCCCATTTTCATATTTCTTGAAGTTATTTGTCTTAGCTCATGTTTTGACATATAGTGTTTACAATAATTGGGGTGATTGGGTTCCTATACGTGATATCTCTTTCTTCCTCTCATTTCTTTTTCTCCTCCTCCTCCTCACCTCTCACCCTTGTTCTCTTGAACCATTCCCTTTACTGCAAGAGATGAGCTGTCTTTTTCTATTTATCCTTCATCATTTCCTATGTTTGTCCTTTGCCTCACTCAAATGAGGGATACCATATGGTAGTTAAGTTTGTGTGTCTGGTTTACTTCATTCAGAATTATATTTTCCTAAAAATGTCTCATTCTTTATATCCAAGTAGTATTTTATTATATATAGACACCACCTTTCCTTTATCCAGTTATCTCTTGGTGAGTATACAGGCTTCTTCTGGAATTTACCTACTACAAATTGTGTTGCTATAAATATTGTATGCAAGTATCACTAGAGTATGAGGATTCAATGACTTAAGCTCTTTGGGGAAGATATCTAGCATGGGGGTCACTGGGTCATATGGGTTTCTAATTTCAGCTCTTTGAGAAATCCCCACACTGATTTCATGGTTGTACTAGTTTATATTCTCACCAACAATGCAGGAGGGTTATATTTTCACCACAGCTTTTCCAGGGTTTGTTATCATTTGATTTCTTCATGAGTGCCAATCTTTCTGGAGTAAGATGGAATCTTAGCATTGTTTTAATTTATATTTCTCTAATAGTCAGAAATGGAATGTTTTTTCACATATTTGGTGATCATTTGTATTTTCTTTCTCTGTGAAATGTCCGTTCATTTCTCTTTCTCTTTTCTCGACTGGGTCTTTAATTTTAGCTGGTTTCATATTTTTAAAATTTGTGTATTCTAGATATTAGTCTTTTGAGGAGTAGCTGGCAAAATTTTTTTTCACATTCTATAGGTTGTCTCTTCACTCTGCTGACTCATCCTTTTGCTGTACAGCTCTTTAGTTTGATATAATCCAATTTGTTGACTCTATTTCTTACAGGGTTGAAGTCTGTTACACCTATGTCTTCACAGGGGTTTTATCCATTTTATCTTTTTCTGTTTTAAAGTTTAGATCTTTGATTTGTTTTTATTTTGATTTAGCATATGATGAAGAATACAGGTCTAGTTTCATTTTCTGCAGAGATAACCAGTTTTCCCAACACCAGTTGTTGAATAGGCTGTCTTTCATCTGCAATATGCTTTTGGTTCTTTTGTCAAAAATCAAAGAGTTAATGGGCTGGGGATTTAGTTCAGTGATTCCTGTGCCTGCCTTGTAAGTGCAAGGACCCAGGTTCGATCCCTGGTAACCACAATGCCAGTGGTGGAGACGGACGCCCACCAGCAATCAGAACCACATACCATGTGCTGGGCATGGTGGCTCACACTTGTAATCCCAACACTCAGGAGGCAGAGACAGGCGGATTGCTACGAGTTCAAGGCTGAGCTCAGGGCCAGCCTGAACTACAAAAGCAAGATCCCGTTTCAAAAAAAAAAATCAAATAGATGAATATGTCTGAGGGTATTTCTGTGTCTTCAGTTCTGTTCCAACAACCCATATGTCTGCTTTGTCTCATTTTTATCATTATTGCTTTGTATTGCAGCTTAAAGTTGGTTGTTGCTCTGCCTCCTGCTTTGCTCTTGTTCCTCAAACTTTCTTTTGCTATTCTAGGCCAGACTCTCATTTTATCTGTCTACTGGGCATCTCCACCAAGCTTACCATGTTCAAAACCAAAACTATCGTCTTCCTTTCTCCACTGAACATAAATGTTTGTCATCTTTGTCATACCTTCACCAATGTTCTCTTGAATTTTAAGACACAGTATACATAGCACCTTCAAGTCCTGACGTCAGACTATACATAAGGAGTCCACATCAGCTACATCAGCTTAGCACACAATGGTAACTGCCGCTGACAAAGCGGTAGCACTCCATACCCAGCATCATCCCCACTGGCCTCCTCTTCCCCTGACTGTTCGCTTTGTCATTAATGTTCTTGCTCACCCTCGTTACTCTTTTGTCCAAGGCCAGGAGGGTGCAACAGTAAACAGATGAAGTGAGGCTTGAGTTTTGCTTTCTTCACCATCAACTCCTGAAATCCAAGGACTCCCCATGTGGGTCCCAGGGTTCTTAAAAATCACCTGGCTTGAATATTGAACCCTGCAGTTACACAGCCTGCCCTCTGCACCCACTGATTCATATCCATAAATTCAACCAAATGAGGATTTAAAGTCTTGGGGGGAAATGATCTATACTGAGATTTGTCTCTATTCACTAAACAAAAATATAACAGATTTTTACATTGTATTGGTCTTTGTAAGTCATCTAGAAGTAATTTATACTTTTAAAAATTATGGAGGCCACCCCAAAATTTTGTTTATATGGATTCTACCTATTTATACATACCAAAGAAGAAATTAAAAGTTGAGAACATTTAAAATTCTATACTATTAATTCATTTAAAATAATAAATCCATTGCATATTAACATAAATACCATCTTTTTGTGAAAAAATGGTACATTTTTTGAAAAAAAATTGAATGAGAATAATGACCCTGCTTCCATTTTGACCGTCTCTTTCTGTGCCGAGCTCGACAACAGCTGTGCCCTCCACGCAGTGGCTTCTCCACCCTCACTGCTGTGAGGCACAGTTGTGTGGGAGTATCTGGACAAGACCTGGTCTAATGTAGATCTAGGATATGGAAAAGGAAGACTCCCGGCTAGTTGACTTCCCAGAAGGTCTTACGGATCTCTCAGGCTCCTGCACATACTTTGAGAACCACTAATTTTGCTCCCAAATATTAACCTTTTTTCTGAGAAGCCCTTTGCTTATTTCTCTGATAGATAACTACCACCTCCATTACTGAAAACTCTAAATTCCAACTTGTTCTGTCCCAATCAAACTCTTGATTCCTTTTATTAAAAAAAAAAGTGGGGGGCTTACCTTGGGCTTAAATCAACAGTTTCAGAGTTTGGTGGAAGTGAGTAGGGTCTAATTAGGAATTACAATGTACACCAAAAGCTACATAGCAACACCTAACCATAGGGAATGTGATTTCCAAAGATGTGCATTACATTACTATGCAGTAGAGAAGTTAAAAGGATGTCCAAGAACTTATGTTTGTAAAATTGGAACAAATACACATCCCATAAAACTATTTGTACAACTCTCTCAGTCCCGATCAAAATAAGACCACCTTTATACTGAAGACCCCTGCTGAAGACCCTGTTCTCCTTCTTGATGCTACACTGCATGGGGAGAAGAAAGACGGAGACAGAGTTATAGAGAAAGAGATGAAGAGGCAGCACAACCAGTGTTTGAGCAGCAAAGGCCTTGACAGGCCAGAACCACTAATGTTTACTGGTGACACAATCATTATTAAGTTGGAGTGAGGGATGTCAAGCAGTAATACACTGGATGGTTACTGAGGGCCTTGGCTTTCTAGAGATACACTTTCTATGACTGCAGAGCAAATAGACAAAGCAGCTTGTGACTCAGAAGGAGCCTCTGGCCAGCTTCCTCTTGTTCCTAGGAAATGAGTGATCCCTTTGAAATAGTGCACTGATTCCAATCCCAACTCTGGCTGCAGGAAGTGTGTCCCACTGACTAGTTCCATAGACTCGCCACCTGGACCCAATTTAACAAGTCCACCAAAGTCGGCATGCTGCCTCAACCAGATGGGACATCACTGGCAAACACTGCCCTCCCATTGTTGTCTTGGGAACTTGTCTCTGAGATTCCCCCATCTATGTAAAGGCTTTGACATTGGAAGGTTACATTCAGTATTCTTCTAATTCCACTGGCAATGATAGGTTACAGGTTTTATTCATCACCCTTCTTGCCACACAACTTGCACCAGATCTTGCCCAGCACTCCAGCTTAGCAGCAAATTCCCTATGAGTCTTGCACATTCAAAAACATCACTATGGTCTCCGAAGAATGTTCACAGCCTAGTTCAGGCATATTAAACCAGCACGCAGGAGTTTACTTTCTCCTGCACAATAATTTAAAATTATATGGCTTCTAAATGACTCCCATTAAACTCTTTCCTTACTGTTAGTAAGGTATGTTTACTCTTTAGCTTTTAAATGTACTTCAGAGTGCACATGAGTGATGCTTCAGATTCAGTGATATGAATGAGAGCCCTTCATGAGACCAGAAAGTATTTCAAGCAGCTAACATCCAACCTCTCCATTCAGGTCTATCTGCTGTGGAATAACACACTGAGAAATAAATTTGAGTGTACTACTGAACATATGTAACGCCCTATAAATATAAAAAAACTGTTGCATCAATTAAATTTTTTTTAATTAATAAGAAATTTCAGGGGTCAGGGATGTAGCTCAGTGGTTCCGGCGCTTGTCTTGCAAGTGCAAGGGCCTGGGTTTGATCCCCGGTAACCACATAACAATACTGGGCGTGGAGACTCACCCCAGCAGCAACCAGTACCACATACCACAGTGCCGGGCGTGGTGGCTCACGCCTGTAATCCCAGCACTCGGGAGGCAGAGGCAGGAGGATTGCTGTGATGTGAGTTTGAGGCTGAGCTCAGGGCCAGCCTGAACCACAAAGCAAGACCCT
>PVIR01036259.1:0-15910 GCA_004026965.1 Petromus typicus
TATGTGGTTAACCAGGGATCAAACTCAGGATTTTGTGCTTGCAAGGCAGGCAGTGGAACCTCTGAGCTAAATCTTCGGCCTTATAATTTTACATTTTCTTTTTTTTATATTTTATTTTATTTATTTATTTATTTTTGAGACAGGGTCTCACTTTGTAGTTCAGGCTGGCCCTGAGTTCAACCTCAGACTCACATCACAGCAATCCTCCTGCCTCTGCCTCCCGAGTGCTGGGATTACAGGTGTGAGTCACCACACCCGGCACTGTAGTATGTGGTACTGATTGCTGGTGGGTGTGAGTCTCCACACCCAGTATTGTATGTGGTTACCTGGGATCGAACCTGGGCCCTTGCACTTGCAAGACAGGCACCAGAACCACTGAGCTAAATCCCCGGCCCTAATTTTACATTTTCTTCTTTATTTTATTTACTGGTTTTGAATTCATGGCAATCTTCCTGCCTCAGCCTCTGAGTGCTGGGATCACAGGCATGTGGCACTATGTCTGGGGCTTTTAAAATATACTTTCCTGAAATCTCTATATGGACTAAGAGCCTATTCCCCCTTGGCAGGCTGGAGTTTTAGAGAAAGAGATTGTAGCTGCCAACTTGCTGGCTTAGTGCCAATAAAGCTTTTTCTTCTATCACTCTGGCGCCAGAGTTGCTGGCCTCATTAGGCAGCAGTGGAAGGAGACCTTTCAGGGATCCAGTCTTTGTGTTATTTCGGGTTGTCTGGCCTCCATACTGGTGGGCTCCAAACCTGGCCAACCTTCAGAACCACAAGGCAGCTTGTATCATTGTTGTGTTTCTTATTAGAATTTCAGGCCCCATAAGGGATCTAACTTGGGTAAGGAACGGGCAATCTGTTTTGATTGTAGTAATCTGTGAGGTGGGAGGGGTGTCTTCAGGCTCTCAAGGACTCATCTTTGTGAAGCGTCCTAGGTCAGGCCCTTTGCTCCTACCTCTACACATCTCCTGCTGTGGACCATATGACATATGTCAAGTTATGTCACACTTTACGTCTGTTCCTCCAGTGTGTCCCGACTTCTCCCAGTGAAGTTCTGCCACAGATCCCATGAATGTGGACACTTGAGTAGACTGCAACACAGTCAGGTGTGGTAGCCATGCCTACAGTCCCACAGTCTGGAAGCTGAAGCAGGAGCGATCTAGGGATAACATAGGGGAAATAGATATAGCTCTCGACCTGCTAGATGTCAGATTGGCTGTTTCCGTGATTGTCAACATGCAAGAATGAATTCTAAGGAACAATGGAGGTTACAAGAGTAGGATATAGCTTCTATCCTGAAGAGACACAAGGGGACCCAGAAAGTAGTTGCTATGGACTCTGCTTTCAGGGGACCCTTATAGAACAGAGCAAAATCACAAGTTGGGAACAAAATCATGAGGTAGATTCCTCATGGGGGGACAAACCTATAGTCAACCAATAAGATCAGAAGTATAGTCACTTAGGTAATATTGATCCAGTGGAGAAGCAAGTCATTTGAAGAACAAAGACCTTTCCTGGAAGGGATGGATCAAAATTTCCACCCCCTACCCAGATGACTGATGCTTATTTAGAATACTCATCATTATTATTTATCTCTGGGGAGCCGGGGGAAGTCACTTCATCTTTGTTTTGAAGTCTGTCTAGCCTTTAAAAAAATGTACCTCCACCCACTACATGTGTTTTTGTCTTCTGTACAGGCTTCTTTAAGCGCCTAGCTCTGTCTGACTGCCTGTAATATTTTTAATTAATTTAGCTGCCTGTAATAGAATTACAAGTTCAAGCCTAGCCTGGGCAGTTTAACAATTTAGCAAAACCCTGTATCACAATAAGTTTTTTGAGAGAAGATCTTGCTGTGTAGTTCAGGCTGTCCTTGAACTCTGTATCCCAAGCTGGCTTCAAACTCAAGGCAATCTGCCTATGTCAGTCTCTTGAGTGCTGGGATTGGATTATAGGTTCAAAATAATAGAAAAGGACCAAGGATATTGCTCAGTTATTAATGTCTCGGGGTCAATCCCCAGCACCAACCAAACAAAATACTTGCAAAATGCCTAAGGGATAAACCCCGGGAAACCCTCTAAATAGAGTACACAGAGGAAACTACAGGTAGTTATTTTCAGCGCTTTTTGGCTGGACTAAGAAATAAGGTGCCCCACTCTCTAGTTGCCAGGTTGGATGGGAAGTAATAATCAGGCATAGATGGGATGGATTATACGCATTTTACTGAGTGAAATACTGTCTGTCCAGGGAAGTGCAGGGCCACAAAGCCAAGCAGGGGAGAAGAGCACACCCTGTTTTGGGGCCCGGAGACAGCTGGCCTTCCACACCGACTTCGAAACCGGGGTGAGGCCCAGACACACCCTCAGCTAATTTCCCCATGGCCTTTGTTGGAGTCGCCACCTCATTAGCATGTAACAATGGAGAAATCCAAGGTGCCCTCCTGTTTTCCATTTACAAGTTAAGAGCTCAGCAATCACCAGGCGCCTTCATTCTTATTGCTATTAGCTGAAGTTAATGGTTTTTTATTAAAATTCTAAGACACTTCTCTCCCCCCTGCACCCCACCAAGTTATCTAAAGAGTGAATTCCGGGATCAGCCCTTTCAGGCAAGGCTCCTTGTAAGTAGTACCATTATCATTGTGATTAGCACTATTCCCAGCCTTCATTTCATTTCTGGACACCTTTTTAGAGAAGGAAAGTTCAAACACTCATTTTAAAAAGAATTTGAGGGCCGGGAATTTGAGGCACAGCACTCAATGGCTCTGTGCCTACCTGGCAAGTGCAAATGTCTGGTACTGAGAAAGAAAAAAAAACAAACAATTTGAACCAAGTGAGGTAGTGCATGCCTGTAATTTCACCTACTCAGGGAGACTGAGGCAGAACGACCATAAGTTTGCCCTGGCTCAAAAGAAAAATTAAGGAGGGCTGGGCGTATGGTACAGTGCACTACAGTGCCTGGGTTCCGTCTCCCATACCAAAATAACAATAAGACCCCTCTACTACACATATACACAGCAGAATTTCCAGTTGTAGCATGCTGCAGGACAAGGAGGTCTCAGATCAGAAGGTCGGACTTCCACACTGAAGCCCGTGGTCTCTATCTGTACGCTGTTATCCTCTCAACAACCCAAACTTCTGAGCCTCAGGCCAGGCAATCTATTGAAAATCCCTGGAGCCAGGCATTAAACTACGAGCATCACATGGTTTATTTAAGGTGATAGTCATTGTGCTTTTTCATGGAAGGAAGAAATCAGATTCCTCCTTTACACACCCTCAGTCCCTAAGTACGCACATTTTATTTAGTTAGTTTTTGTGTTTTTTTTGATATAGGGTCTTGGTATGTAATCCAACCTGGCCTTGAATTATTGCAGGTAGCTAAATTACTTAGAAATTATTGTAAGGCAGCTAGACAAAGCTGAGCCCTCAGCAAAGAAAAGCAATTGAGGCACATTCACTAATTAGCATTATAAAAAGAGGTACAACTTCCTCTAGAGATAAATAACAGATATTGATATTTTATTTTATTTTATTATCTTTTTTATTTATTTATTTTTGAGAAAGGATCTCGCTTTGTAGTTCAGGCTGGCCCTGAGCTCAGCCTCAAACTCACATCACAGCAATCCTCCTGCCTCTGCCTCCCAAATGCTGGGATGACAGGCGTGAGCCACCATGCCCGGCACTGTGATATGTGGTACTGATTGCTGCTGGGTGTGAGTCTCCACTCCCAGTATGGTATGTGATTACCGGGGATTGAACCTGGGCCCTTGCGCTTGCAAGATAAGTGCCAGAACCACTGAGCTAAATCCCCTGCCCCAATATTGATATTTTAAATAGACATCAATCTCCTTAGCTCATTTCCTTTCTGGAAATTTCTTTTTCATGATTTGTTTTCCCATTGGATTCCCATTTGATCAGTATCACATGGTTGGCTGTATTTGCAATCCTACTGATTGATCCTGGTTTTGTCCCACCTCACACCCATCTCGTAATTCTCCAGGGGGTCTTACAGTTTTGTCGCACTTTGTACCTGCTTCATCTTGTGGTCTTGCTTTATAAAACACCTTTGAAAGTTGGGGTGAGCGCCAACCCACTTTCTAGTCCCCCTTCCATCTCTCTTAAACAGAAACTACTTTCTCTCAATAAATTTTTCAACTCTTAACCTCCATTATTCCTAGAATTTATTTTTCTATTTTAGGGAATATGAACTTGAGTTCCAGATGTCTAGCAGGTTGGAAGTAGTATTTCCCATGTTTGGATTATGTTTGCTAATTTGATATCACTTTTGGATTACATGGTACCATATATTAGAACTCATGTCAATCCTCCTGCCTCAGCCTCCCGAGTGCTGGGATGACAGGCATGAGTCACCATGCCCAGTACTGTGGCATGTGGTTACTGGGAATCGAACTCAGGACCTTGCTCTTGTCAGGCAGATGCCAGAACCAATAAGCAATGAGCTAAATCCCCAACCCAATCCTCTTCTTTTTCTTAATTTTAATTTTGTGGTAATGGAGATCAAACTCAGGACCTTGCACAATCATTGAGGTACATTCCTAGGCCCACTGTTAATATTCTTTTACCCATTCTGCTCTGGGAACAGTAATCTAAGGGAATAATTCCAAGAGTAGAAGAAAAAAGTTTTATGTACTGCTAATGGTGGTGCATACTCATAACCCCAGCACTTGGAAGGCTGAGACACTGCAGATCTGAGGCCAGCCTGGTCTCCACCATAATGAGTTCAAGGCCAGGCTGAACTACACAGAAAGATTGTACCTCAGAATCAAACAAACAAATAAAAAAGCTTTACACACTAACTACATCCCCCCCAAAAGTACAAATTTACAGAAAAATTTACAAGGGAAAGAAAATAAATACCAATAACCATTTTTACCCAAACTTGCCAATGGCCAATACCCTAAATTTCTGAGTATTTATTATTATAAATAATAATTGCAAGATTACCTTTGAAAGTTAGCATGATCCTGTTTTAAAAGAACAAATAAAACAAGGCCGGGGATTTAGCTCAGTGATTCTGGCACCTGCCTTGCAAGCGCAAGGACCTGGGTTTGATCCCCGGTAACCATATACCATACAGGGTGTGGAGACTCACGCCCAGCAGCAATCAGTACCACATACCACAGTGGTGGACGTGGTGGCTCACGCCTGTCATCCCAGCACTTGGGAGACAGAGGCAGGAGAATTGCTGTGATGTGAGTTGGAGGCTGAGCTCACGGCCAGCCTGAACTACAAAGCGAGACCCTGTCTCAAAAAACCTAAAAAAAAAAAAAAAAAAAAAAGAACAAATAAAACACACACATTTATTATTATTATTAAAATTATTATCTGCTGAACTCCCTGATGACTGGCATCAGATGTCATGATGATACAAACATTAATATTCCTGACATAGATTTCCTTAAAATAGAGCACTTTACCTACATAGCCACAAAGCAGTGAGCACATTGAATAATTTCTCTTGGGCCGGGGACATAGCTCAGTGGTTCCGGCGCCTGTTTTGCAAGCGCAAGGACTTGGGTTCAATCCCCTGGTAACCACATACAATACTGGGCCTGGAGACTCATGCCCAACAGCAAACAGTACCACATACCACAGTGCTGGGCGTGGTGGCTCACGCCTGTCATCCCAGCACTCGGGAGGCAGAGACAGGAGGATTGCTGTGATGTGAACTGGAGGCTGAGCTCAGGGCCAGCCTGAACCACAAAGCGAGACCCTGTCTCAAAAAGAAAAAAAGAAAAATTTCTCCTTCTTTGTTTCTTTCTTTGATATTTTCTTTCTTTCTTCTCTTTCTTTCTTTCTTTCCATCCTTCCTTCTTTCTTTCTTTCTTTTTGTGGTACCAGGGATTGAACTTGGGCCCTTGTATTTGGAAGGTGGGCATAGTACCACTTAAGCTAAATCTTTGTCCCACATTTAGGAATTTCAACATTCCATAGTTTCATCTGACACAGTCTTCATATAATAAAATAAAATATATTTCATAAAATATATTTTTGCCTCAATAACTTTTTTTTTGTCCTAGAGAGTGAACCCAGAGCCTTTTCTCTGAGTCATATTATCTTCAGCCCTTTTTTATTTGGAGAAAGGGTCTTGCTATGTCCCTAAATTGCTCAGGCTGGGCTCATATCTGTGGTTCTCCTTCTTCAGCTTCCCAGAGTGCTGGGACTGCAGGCACGGGTCACCATATCTGGCTAAGTTTGTTGTTGTTGGTGGTGGTGGTTGTAATAGTAGTGATAGTGATAGTCATCTTTTTCTTCCCTCTTCTCCCCTCCCCATCTCTTCCCTCTTTGTCCTCTCCCTTTTTACTGCCTTCTCTTTCTCTCCTCCTCTTCTTCTTCTTCTTCTTCTTCCTCTCCTGCTTCTTCCTGCTTTTTGTGGCTTAGGGAATTTAACCCCGGCCTCCTGTATGGTAGACACACAGTCTACCATGGAGCTACACTCCTACATCTTGTGTGATGGTTAGTTTTAGTCATCGGTTTGACCAGATTAAAAGAACTGATACAGGATTATTTCTGGGTGTAGCTGTGAGGCAGTTTCCAGGGGAGACTGGCTTTTGATTAAGATTGAGTGAGGAAAAGCTATCTTGTCAAACCCAGCAGCACCCACCATGGAACCGACAGACACTTTTCCTACCCTTGGCCAGCAGGACTCTGGGTTCTGTGGCCTTTGAACTCCAGAACTTCCACCAGTGACTGCCCCTCCCACTCTCAGGCCCTCAGCCATGGGCTGAGGTCTATGCCATCTGTCTGTTCCCCTGATTCTCAGTCCTCTGGACTTGTGTGGAGGTCATTAGCTTTCATGTGGCATGTCATAGGACCTCTCAGTCTGCACAAGTGCATGAGCCAGCTCTACTGGTGAATCCTCTTTCATCCCATCTCCTGTGGTTTTGTCTCTCTGCAGAACCCTGACAGATCCTGCAGGTTGTCAAACGGGACACATGTGCTGGAGTAAGATGTGGCGTGTGAGAGATCACTACATACCCCTAATCACCCAGTTGCCACTGAAGAGGTTACCTTAGTGGTGCCCACATTCCTGTGGGTACAGACTATGCTCCCTCTTCGCGTTCCCTCATTTGTGTGCAGCCCAGTGGGAGTTTATTGCCCTGATTCGATCCCCACATTCAGGCTGGTTGTGTCCTTTATGGGGTCATCACTAGTTACCTAACATCTGCCGCCAAAGCCCAGGAGGTGTCTGTCTAGACTTGTGTGGAGGTTCCGGCGTGTGGCTCCCTCCCTTTCCTCCTTCCAAGTGATAAGTACGGTGGCCTCATTGCCTCCAGCCCACGAGAGACCTCTTCCCGTGTCTTCTTGCCTAATCACACCACTTAAGACAGGCCTCTCAGGAGAAAGGTAAGTCTGTTCAGGAGCACTTGAGGGTGGCTGACCCTCTGGTTGGTTGTTTGTCCAATTCCTAATTCGGCCCAACCTCCAGCTTCAGCCAGGACACAGCAGTCCTACCTGGATGCAGATGCCTCCTTTGTCTTTTCTCCTGTTCCAGTGTTTGGGGGCTGCTCCCCTAGTCCTGCTCCCGTGGGACACTCTAGTCCCTTCCCCTTCCTCCTGACAATGCCACTCTGGCTGCCTTCGCAGTAACCTGTCTCAACTCGGCCTCCCTCCCGTCTTGTCTCAGGCCACAAGGCCTCATCCTTTCCTGTAATGTGCCCCGGCCACATTACCAATGAGATGACTCTTTCTGGCCAGAACATGGTTCATAGGATTTCAGAGAGCTCTGACCTTAACTGCTTTCTCCACAGTTCAGACAAATGGAAAGAGTCCTCGCTGATCAGGCCTTTTTCCTGATCTGCCCTCTGCCCTGTCTCTCTTCAGTCTGCTCCACCTCATACCAGATAATGGCTTATGCCCGCCCCACCCCATTAGCCTTCTTCCCAACTCCTCTGCACACAAAAACTTTGATCCCACAAACAAACCTCTCCCTCTGCGCCCCTCACCTCCACATTAGGTGCCCAGTGTTCCTCCCATAGATCACAACTCCTGAGTCAGCTGGGCCCCCAGACCCTTGATAAAAGGTTTCTGGTTCTAATGGTCCTACTTACATCACCATGAGCCACCCACGCAGTACATTTTCCTTCATATCTGAGTCACCAATATGATAAAATAATAAAATAAAATAAAGTTATCCAGGAGCCAAGGTAAAAATAGATTAATGAGGGCTGAGGATTTAGCTCAGGGGTTCTAGCACCTGTCTTACAAGTGCAAGGTCCTAGGTTCAATCCCCAGTAACCACATACAACGATTCTAGGTGTGGAGACTCATGCCCCCCAGCAAGCAGAACCACATACCACAGTGGCAGGCATGAAAAGAACCCCAAAATTCAATAGCTTAAAGAAAAAGGAAACTTTATAGCATCCAGGATGAGACCAGTAGGTAGCTCTGTGTCTTAAGATCACTTAAGGACCAGGTTCTACCCCTGTGTGACTCTTCCTTCCTCCAGCCTTGTGGTGTCTCCCTGGGCTATTTCCTTGTCCAAGTTTCAGCCTCAGTTAGAGGGGAAGAGACCCTGTGGAGGAGACACTGCTGACTTCAAGGATTCCATCACCTTGCTGCTCCCTTATCACTGTCCAGAACCTGGCAAGTGGTTGCCCCTCACCCAAAGATTGACTATGAGCCCAGAGGGTGCTGACAACTCTACCCTGAGAACCTAAATTCAAGCCCAACTTGGGTTTCTAGAGAGATCTTGCTCAAAATAAACAATGGCTGGTGATGTAGCTCAGTGCAGAGGCCCTGGGTTCAAACCCCAGTACTAAAATAAATAAATCAATAGAAGATTGCCTAGGTCTAGGATATATAGGCTTGCCATGGCCCCTTGCTTAAGCAGGGGAAAGAAAAACTTTCTCTTTACCCTCTGAAGATTTGATAATTGAGTCTATGAAATAAACTGACAGTAGACAGATTAAAAGGAGAAAGCCCATTTTAATTACGAGCGTACACATGGGAGTCCCACACAATATTAAGCTTGAAGGAAGGCCAGATGATTGACACTTCCATCGTATCCTGGGCTACAGAAGGGAATAGCAGGCTGGGGCTTCTGGGATGTGGTGGTGACGTGAGTTATGGGAGGCTGAGGAGAGGACACGCACAGGGACCAAAGTCTGTCCTGTTGTGCAGATAAAAAGTCTGTCAGTCAATGAGCAGCCCTCAGAATTGGCTAATAGTGACAGAATGCTCTTATTTCTCTCATTCTTTTCTTCCTTTCCTCTCCCCTCCCCTGCCCTTCCCTTCTCTGCCCCTGAGCCAAACACTTACCCACTCCCTGTCTCCTACCTGAGGATGATTTAGGCCATCTTGAGTCTGAGTCTCCTCCTGCAAGAGGGTCATCACTGGAAGCCAACACCGACCCTTCCACTCTGGTTGTTCATTTTGAGCCTCCTCCCTCTTGGAAAGCCTTGAGCCAAAACAAAATTCCTGACTTTATAAGACAAGGAACAAGAGGAGGAAGGCAGAGGTGATGTTTGTGACAGTCTGAGGGGCAGATGTCCATCTGTCCATCTCTCCTGGGATGCTGTTCATCCTCTCCGCTGCTGAGGGCCCCAGGCAGGATCAGGACAACGGGAGTTCCTCTGGGGGCTGTCTGTCTTTAGGCGGATATGGAAACTCAGAGGAAGCCCCTTCTTCTGCTTCAGAAGGGCACGAAATAGGGAGGCAGGGAAGGCCAACCTCAAGGTACCTCCGCATGCCAAAGTGCCATTCTTTGGGGGCTTTTGCTCCCCCATCTCCCTTTCTTTTCTCCCCCTCCTCCCTTCCTCCTTTATTCTCTCCCTCTCTCTCTCACTGGGAACTGAACTCACGGCCTTCACACTGTCCTACCCTGCATATATATATATATACTGTATAATATATATGCACACACTATATATACTATATATACTATATATTTATACATATACATATATATACATATACATATATATATATATATACATTTTTTTTTTTTAGGCTGGCCCTGAGCTCAGCCTCAGACTCACTTCACAGCAATCCTCCTGCCTCTGCCTCCTGAGTGCTGGGATTACAAGTGTGAGCCACCACGCCAGGCACTATGGTATGTGGTGCTAATTGCTACTGAGTGTGATTCTCCACACCCAGTATTGTATGTGGTTGCCAGGGATCAAACCCAGGCCCTTGCACTTGCAAGACAGGCACTGGAACCACTGAGCTAAATCCCAGCCCCATTTTTATTTATATTTTTAATGAATAAATGAATTAATTAATATTGTGGCCCTGGGGATCAAATCTGGAGGTGTTCCACCATTGAGCTGTATCTCCAGCCCTATTTATTTATGTATGTATTTATGTGCAGTACTGAGCCCTGAACCCAGGGCTTTCACACTGAGCTCACTCTGAGCTATATCCCTGGCTCTTTTATTATTTATTTTGAGACAGGGTTCTGATTAAATTGCTAAGTAGGCCAAGCTGCACTCAAATTTGCATCCTCCTGCCTGAGTTTCCCAGAGTGCCAGGATTATAGGTGTGCACTATCAGGCCAGGCTTAGGGTATCACTTTGTGAGCCCAACACCTAAGAAGAGAAGAATGGATTTGGAAGGTATCTAGCTATTCAATCCCATAGCGGTAGTCATATTAACCCACATTAGAATTATGAACCAAGTTTATATTGAATTAGGAATCACTTTAAAATGTGTTTTAGCCAGGCGTGGTGGCTCATGCCTGTAATCCTAGCACTCAAGAGGCAGAGGCAGGAGGATTGCTGTGAGTTCAGGGCCAGTCTGACCTACAAAGTGACACCCTGTCTCAAAAAAAAAAAAAAAAAAAAGGCAATTGAAATGAATGGGCTATTCTCAAATGAAGAAGTAGGAATAGTAAATAAATAAATATATGAAAAAAACGTTTGACATCGCTAGTCAAATGAAAGCAATGCTGAAATTCTATCTCACCCCCAAAAGAATGGCTACTATCAAGAAATTAACCAATAACAAATGCTGAAAAGGCTCTGGGAAAAAAGGAACCCTTTTCACTATTAGTGGGAGTGTAGACTGGTGCAACACTGTGAAAAGTCATTGTGGAAATTCCTTCAAAAAACTAAAGCTCGGATTTAGCTCAGTGGTTCCAGTGTCTGTCTTGCAAGCACAAGGGCCCGGGTTCGATCCCTTAGTAGCCACATACAATACTGGGTGTGGAGACTCACACCCTGTAGCAATCAGTACCACATACCACAGTGCCGGGCGTGGTGGCTCACGCCTGTCATCCCAGCACTTGGGAGGCAGAGGCAGGAGGATTGCTGTGATGTGAGCTTTTTTTTTTTTAAGTTTTTTTTGAGACAGGGTCTCGCTTTGTGGTCAGGCTGGCCCTGAGCTCAGCCTCCAACTGCTATGATGTGAGTTTGAGGCTGAGCTCAGGGCCAGCCTGAACTACAAAGCGAGACCCTGTCTCAAAAAAACAAAACAAAACAAAAAAACCCTAAAGCTAAGCTCCGGGATTTAGCTTGGTGGTTCCAGTGCCTGCTTTGCAAGCACAAGGTCTGGAGTTTGTCTGGAGTTCGATCCCTCAATCCCCAGTAACCTCATACAGCAATGCTGTCATGACCACCAACAATCAGCACCACATATCATAGTGCCTAGAGAGAGAGGTGACTCACACCTGTAATCCCAGCACTCAGGAAGCTGAGGCAGGAGGATTGCTGTGAGTTCAAGTGTGAGCTCAGGGCCAGCCTGAACTACAAAGCAAGACCTTGTCTCAAAAAAAAAAAAAAAAAGTGTGTCTTAAATTCTCTTCACATTCCCTTCCCTCTCTCCCTCTCTCCATCCCACTTCCAGTACTCATGTACCCTCTGTTCCTGTTAAAATAACTCAGTAGTCTAGATTTTGTTTGGTATCTGTAAGCAGGACAATGTCTTTCATTCTAATTTTAATTACTAATGTTCATACCACTCAAATTGTACCTTGCACTTCACATAGTAATATATAGGTCACAAAAGCCTGAGGACAGGTTTAAAATGGCTACAGGGTTTTAGGAGGTCTACAGAGAGAAAGCCAAGGAGGAGGGCAGAGGCACACTGCCCTGCAGGTGGTCAGATAAGATTAATGACGCCAACCTAAAAGCCCAGAGCTCCAGGGCAATCAGGTCTGGAGGATGGGGCAGGAAGCTGCAGCTGTGTAAGTGTTGGCTTGAGATGGGCCACATTTCATAGGCAGGGAACCTACGCAGAGCCAGACGTGCCCCATTTCATAAGGACAGATTGAGGGCCTCTGCCTGCTGATTTTCCTGGGTCAGACCTGCTTGTTAGCCAGTTTGAGGGTATCCATCCTTCAAGGGTCTTGTGTTGGGGGTTTGTATATTGTGTATTTGATAAACTCTTATGCTTTTTAAATATTTACAGTGCTAGGAATCAAACACATGCCTTGTGCATGCTAGGCAAGGACTCTGCCACTGAACCACAGCCTCCGCCTTTATTTCACTTTGAGACAGGCTCTCACCAAGTCACCTAGGTCGGCCTTGAACTTGGAATACTTCTGGTTCTTCGTCCAGGTACTTGGGACTCCAGGCATGTCCCTCCAGCTGCCTGGTTTTTCTGATTCTCTTTGATACGCTCATGCACTGAAGCACTCCCAAAACAATTCATAAGTGAATGTTTTTTTTATCAGCTTGAATAAGCAATTGGTGCTTGTGGTTGTATAGTTGTACACAAAATGTTCTATACAGCATGTAGGAATTCAGAGCACAACAAATACAGCCTGCTCTTCACACCTAGCATGCAACCACATATAAAAGTGTTCAAAAGCAGGTTGCAAGAAAAAAAAAAAAAGGTTGGAAATACACTGGAAGGATTCTGGGAGACACTTGCTAATTAAGAGTAAGAGAATAGGACCAGTCAATACCGCAGGGGCCTCGTAGGCCAGAATCTGTGGATCCTCTCCCTAGGGCCAGCACTCTGGATGTGGCTCTCAGAACCCTGAGGCTCTATACTGATTTATTGACTGCTTCAGTCTTACAGGAAGCAGAAAGGAGCTATGTCAGGCTTGGCCAGCTGTCAGCCCCTTTCCGTCCACCCTCGCCAGGCACAGGGAGGGAGGAGAAATGCTGACAGTACGCTGGGTGCCACCTCAATGCATGGCACTTATCTCACTGCAGGGAAACTGTCATGAGGATTTTATACAAATAATCTGGTCACCACTCAGTTCAGGAAATGGTGCCAGGGCTGGCGGGGGCTGGAATGGAATTCTGGCTGGGTGTGGAGGTGCAATATGGGAGGCTGAAGCAGGAAAATCACTGCTGGTTCCTGGAGAGCCTGGGCTACATAATGAGTTCCAGGCCAACCTGAACTACATAGTGATGAGACCCTGAGACCTTGTTTCAATAAACAAAACAAAAAAGATAAACAAACAAACAAACAAAAAACTCAGAAAAAAGAAGTAGCTAGACTCTGGTGAGACATTGGTGTTACATGTCTGTAATCCCAGCTCTCTGGGAGCCTGAGGTAAGAGGGTTGCAAATTTGATCCCAATCTGTGCAATTTAGCAATTTAGGGAGCCTTTCTCTCAAAGTAAAACACAAAAAGAGATAGGACTTGTATTTCAGTTTGAGCACGTAGTTTATTCCTAGACGTGAAGGTTTGTAGTTATGCCCTTTGTAAAATATGTGCAGGTTTGACTACACTTCAGTGGGGGCGATCCTGGAGGTCGCAGCTTGTTACTTTTTGTGTGTTATCATTGTCTTGGGAGGCCCTGGGAGGCATCTTGTGGATCCTACGAAAGGAAGCGCGGTGGTGTGTATGGGTCTGTGTTGGGCTGTGGAAGTCCTGCACCTTCTGCCTTCACTTGGCCTCCGAGGAGCGGCTCCATGCAGTCTCCTCACTTTCTCCATTAAGACCACACCTTGGCTTCCATCTTCTCTAAGTCTCCAGGGCGCTGCTTAGGGATTTCATTCCAGTGGGGCTGATCACTCCTTGCTGAGAGAGGAACAAAGCACATTATTCAGACCAAAGCCCACATCCAGAGCCACAGCTCTCCTGGCAGCCTTCAAGAGATATTACAGCGTCACAATCGAACTCCGTTTTGTTGTGCAGTATTAAGGACTGAACCCAGGGCCTTGCAATAGCTACATCCTTTGCTGTTTATTCATTTTAAAAAATTTTATTTTGTGACAAGGTCTTGCTAAATTGCCAAGGCTGAGCTCAGACTGGCAATCCTCCTTCCTCTGACACCCAGAGTCCTGGGATTGCAGGTGTGTGCCACCATGCCCGGCTCACAATTCTATTCTCTGCATGCATGACAGTTACAGTTGTCTCATAGTCTGCAGCAGCTAACCCCTCAGGGTCCTAACCCATGTTGAAGGCAGGAAAGTGGCTATAACTTATCCCACTCTTAAATCTCCCAGTTGGCTTCAGGATTGGGAAGACAACTGTCCGTGGGCTACCTCCAGTGAGGAATGACCCACTGGCATTAGGACTTGCACAGCCTCAGGCCTTAGCAGCAATCAGGTGCACCTGCTGGCCACTAGCCAGCCTGAGTAAGTCAGTCAACTTCCTAAAGGGACTTGAATGAACAAGAAGGAATGGGTTCCACCCTTGCTCAGGCTCCATTTCGCCCTTTTGTGGTGGAATCTGATATTCCTGGGTGATAAAGGAAAGTACCCGGTTTCACTTGTCCATAGAGGCGTAACAAGGGCTCAGACACTTGTATTCATTATCTATTGCTGGGTGATAAATCACCACACGCACAGTGCCCCACAACAGTAAACAGCTCTGCCCTGGGTTTCTGTGGTCAGGAGCCTGGGGTACTTAGCTGAGTCTCTCAGGCCACAGTCACCACTGGGCTGACTGGGGTAAGATCTGCCTCTGGAGTCTGATGGCCCTGGGCAGCCTCCCTTCCTCTGACTGCTGGCCAGTCAGTGCCTTTGACTTGGGCCTCTTTAGTAGCCCACAGCATGGCCTCTAGCTTCATCCTGAGGAGTAAAGAAAGGCGAGAGGGGGGGAGAGAGAGAGAGAGAAAGAGAGAGAGAGCGAGCAGCCAAGATGGAAGCCATGGGCTCTGGAACCTGATCTTGGAAGCGACATTCATCACTTTCATTTATTTATTTTTTTTGTTGGTGCCAGAGATTGAACTCAGGATCTTGTGCTTGTGAGCCAGGCATGGTGCCATTCAGCTACATACTTACCTCTATCCATCACTTTGCTAATTTAATTCATTAGAAATGAGCTCCAACTGGGTGTGGTGGATCATGCCTGTAATCCCAGCAATCAGGAGTCAGAGGCAGGAGGATTGCTGTGAGTTTGAGGAACTGAAAAGCTTTGATGCCCTCAAGGGTGTGCCACTGGCTTCTAAGAGTTGTTAAGAAAGTAAATAGACCCACTAAAGCCAAGAGCATGAGGCCAGAGCTACCAGAGCAGGGTGGAGAGGTCCAGCTCAAGAGGGGGCATCCTAAGACACAGGCATGGCATGGGTAGAACAGATGCAGATGGATAATGGTTTTGTTAAACAAGATTGTAACTAAACATGGCTGTGGCTTGTTGGAGGCAGGTTGGTTTTTGTGGTGTCTGTGGTATATCCAGATAGAGCTGTCCTTTCTGCAACAGAAAAAGGACTTCAGCTAGGGTTGTGGCTCAGTTGTAGAGTGCTTGCCTAGAAGGCACAAAGCCTTAATCCTCAGCACCAAACAACAGCAACAAATCAGGGCAAGGGATGTAGCTCAGTGGTGCCTCGCCTACCTGGAGAGTGCAAGGTCCTGAATGTGATTCTTGGTACCAAAACAATAAATAAACAAATCAAAACTAGAGTTTTTCTGCACTGATGGGGATCAAATCCAGAGCCCAAAGCATGTCAGCGAAATGTTCTACCGCTGACCTACATCCCTAGCCTACATTTGAATTTAAGACAGATGCAGTAGTTACTTGTAGTCCTAGCTACTCAGAAAACTGAAGTGGGAAGAT
>PVIR01036260.1:0-16943 GCA_004026965.1 Petromus typicus
TAACAATACTGGGTGTGGAGACTCACCCCCAGCAGCAACCAGTACCACATACCACAGTGCCGGGTGTGGTGGCTCACGCCTGTAATCCCAGCACTCGGGAGGCAGAGGCAGGAGGATTGCTGTGATGTGAGTTTGAGGCTGAGCTGAGGGCCAGCCTGAACCACAAAGCGAGACCCTGTCTCAAAAAACCTAAAAAAAAAAAAATTTTAAAAAGAAATGATAAAATCATAGATGGTTCTGTTTAACATTTGGGGAATCTCAGTAGAAAAGCATATGGAGGGCTGGGGAGTTAGCTCAGTGGTTCCGGCGCCTGTCTTGCAAGCGCAAGGGCCCGGGTTCGATTCCCCGGTAACCACATAACAATACTGGGTGTGGAGACCCACACCCAGCAGCAACCAGTACCACATACCACAGTGCCAGGCGTGGTGGCTCACGCCTGTAATCCCAGCACTCGGGAGGCACAGGCAGGAGGATTGTAATGTGAGTTTGAGGCTGAGCTGAGGGCCAGCCTGAACCACAAAGCGAGACCCTGTCTCAAAAAACCTAAAAAAAAAAAAAAGAAAGAAAAGCATATGGAAATCTTTATATTGTTCCTATGACCTTAGTTACAAAACCAAAATATGTCAAAATAAAAATTATCTGGGTGTGGGGGTACACCCCTGTAATCCCAGCAAAAGCAGGGAGGCTGAGGTAGGAGTAGTGCTGTGGGTGGAAGGCCACCCTGGACTAGATAGTAAGTCTGTCTCAGAAAAACAAAACAAAATTAAACTGAGAAGTCTGTTATGGTGGTGCACAGCTGTAATCCTAGTACTAGGGAGGCTGAGATGAGAATAGCTGTGAGTTTGTGGCCAGCCTGGGTTACATAGTGAACTGGAGGCCACCATGAACTACAGTAAGGCTCTATCTCAAAAAACAAGCTGAATATGGTGGTGTAAGCCTGTCATCCTAGCCCTCAGAGACAGAGGAAGGAGAACTGCAAATTTAAGGCCAGGCTAGATAATTTGACAATATATACTGACAAGATACTGTCTGGCAATATAGAATTTTTTTTTTTTTTGAGACAGAGTCTCATTTTGTAGTTCAGGCTGGCCCTGAGCTCAGCCTCAAACTCACAACACAGCAATCCTCCTGCTTCTGCCTCCCCAGTGCTGGGATTACAGGCATGAGCCACCACGCTCAGCTTTGTGGTATGTAGTATTGATTGCTGCTGGGTATGAGTCTCTATGCCCAGTGCAATACAGAATTTTAAAAGGGATGGGTATATAATTTAGCGCAGGGCCCCTGGACTCGAAAGCAGAAGAAGGGAAAGAAGGTGGTGGCCCTAGTGTTTGTGACTTTCTCCCTCTCTCTGCCTGTCTCTGTCTCTCACACACGCACTTTAACTCTGTCCTGTGGTGTCCCTTTGGTTTTTCTCGTCCCATGCAGCAGAATTAGGGGGAACAGTTGGAAGTTATGGGGAGGTGTATTTTTATCTAAGTTTAGAAATAACTTTATAAAAACTTTAAGGAAAAAGACACGTCCCTGTCTGGCATCTCTCATCAGGACGATGCTGATTGTGTAAGGATGTCCCTGATGGTTTTAAGCCCTGGCTATGAAGTCCAGCATTTGCTCACATCAAAGCTTTATGACTTCGATTTCTAGTAGCTGATGAGGGGCAAGTTAGGCCAACAGAATGAACCATGTGGACAAATGGTGTGGGAGACTGGGGAAGAAAGGCAGAATCTCTAACCCATTGAGGCCGGTGATAAGAAAATCCAGGTTGCCCAGGATCTTGGTGCAGTTCACAAATCCATCAATGTTGCTAGAATCCACGGTCTGGAAGTGACTCCCAGCACCTGTCCCTTCACAGGCTGCAAACACAAAAGTGGTCCAGTGAGGGTGGCCTGAACAGCCCCAGAGGAAAGGATGTGTCTTCCTACCTCTACCATCTCCTGCTTACCTTTAGGGCATAACCCTCCACAAGGCTCACACACTTTGATGCCATTTTTATCTACTTCCATTTTGTCTGGAGGACAGGCCCTGACACAGGATGTCTGGTCCACCACGAAGTTATCTAGGGAGAAACAGCATCATTAGAAATGAGAGAGGAGCACTGCAAACTACCAAGGCAACCGCTCCTCTGGGCCTTGCGCCCTCCTGCACTGCTCTGGAATGGGTCCGTTTGCCACAGCAGCTTCCTAAGTGCTGGACTGCAGATTAGAAACTCCCTTGGTTGCTCCTGAGAGCTCGGTAGAAGCAGCTGGGAAGATAGCAGAGAGGTCACTCACTGAGGGAAGTAAGATGACCACAGCCATGTGCTGTCTGGATGGCCTACACAGCATCAGCTTGAACCCTTTTGCTTCCCAACCTGTACCCACTGTCATTTCTTCCCCTCGGGCACTTACGGGGACAGCTGGCCACACAAACTCCTCCATACTGGTACTTGGTGTGGGGATTGGCTTCCAGCTGAAAGGTGAGCTTGTTGTACACAAGAGGCTGTGGGCACAGGGGCACGCAAGCTCCACTGTCATTGAAGTGTCGGCAGGCCTGGGGACACAGGAAACTCTTGCCATTCATGGTGCCTCCCCACAGCCCACGGTCTGCTTCCAGGAGCCAGCGCATGCCAGGGAAGTGTACGTACAAAGCAGTCGGTGTCCTGAGGGCCGGAGCAGCCCCCCGCACACTCATCGTGGCAGCATTGGTTGGGGTCTGGCCCAAAGCAGTGACCATTACATTGAGGGGCACAGATCGTCTTTGTCACTACAGAGAGAGAAAAGGCATGGCTATTAGGACTCCTAGGACTGAACTCCAAGGCCACTGCGCATCCCCGTGCTCAGCACTGACAAAGGCTTGGCTTAGCAGGGTTGTCCAAGGGTATGAGCTAGTTTTCAAAGGAAATTCAAACCCACATGTCTGGCAGTCCTCTGGTCCAGGGCCCCAGCAACGCCCCTTGCAGACCTCATGACAGGGAGGACCTGGTTAGGAAGAAAGGCAACATGGGTCATCAGGGCTGAGAAAGACTTGCTTGGAGCAGCAGGGTATGATGTCAGCACACAGGAACCTCAGTCCCACGGGGAGCAGGAGCCAGGGCAGTGTCCCTCCCTGCCCTCAGAGGGCAGGGCTGGGCGCAAGGGAACTTGTCAACAAGGGGAGGAGCCACGCCCCCACACCACCCACTGGGCAGCTGAAGGGGAGGCACTGGGGCAAATGCCATCCTCAGACCCAGCCCCAAACAGGAACTTGGTTCCTGCTGGGCAAACTGAGCCCAGCAAGAACATGCACTTGTGAGGGGGCAGGGAAAGGAGAGAGGTATCGTAGTAGAAAGGGCAATGGATGTGTGGCCCAAAATCTGGCTCCTCTGCAGAGCACCCTGAGACCTCCTGCCATGTTCCCGTGGTTCTGCCATGTTCTGTGGTGTGGACTCCAGGGGCCTCGGGCTCTTGGGCACAGAGCCTGGGAGGACTGTCCCATGGAAAGGTGGGCTTGGGTTAGGGATGCACTGAGCGTGGGTTCGTGGGGCACGGGGAGCAGTCTTGGTCACGGCCACTCACAGCTTCTGCCATTGTCCTTCACCACAATCTCAGCTTCTGGGTGCCTCACAATATCCCGCCAATCAATTGTGTCCATGTGACAAAGTTTATCGTTTTTCTCAATATAAACGCCTCCTGACAGGATCTCTGAGGTAGGGAAGAAAGCGAAAGTTTAAGGGCTACAGCCAAGCTCCTCTCCCTGCCCTCCCCCAGTAGCTGAAAAGGACACCAGCTACCCAGGAGCAGGGGAGGTGCAGCAGACAGGGTGTCCCATTAGCTACATGCTGCAGGCAAGGATTGCCTTCCAAGAGGAGGAGTCAGGCCAGAGACTCCTGCCTCCTCAGACACCTGTCCAGATCCCAGATCCGGTTCAGCCGGTAGAGGAGAGGAAGAGAAAGAAGGAAAATACATCTTTGACTCGATGCCCTGCCCCCAGGCCGACCCCAGTGTTTGCCAACTCACTGGCACAGGGAACCAGAAAAGGTGGGTAGGTAGGATTTAAGCTGTGTGTCCCTCCAGCTTGTGGTGAGTGGGGAAGGAGGGACACCAAAACCCACCCTACCTTGAATCTGGATGCCTAGATACCAGATCCAACTCCAACTCCAGCCCCACCATAAGGACACAAGGACCCCTCTCCTGGGGCAGAGCCCCTTGGTTCCCTACTGGGGTCTTCTACTGCAAGGAGTGGTGGACCTCGAAACTCTAGTGGTCTTGGGTCAGCACTGAAGAGGTGCCCGTCAGCAGGACGCTGAAGGCAGGACCAGCCGGAATCGGGAGACACTGACCTGTGAGCTGGGTAAAGCGGAGCTGGCGTAGAGCGTGGCTGGAATTGGTGTTATAGTTCAACATGACAAAGATGGCGAACTTCCCGTCATAGACTTGGGTCCCCCGTACCACTCGGAGGTTAGGCAGCGGGAGGGTAGAGAATTCGTTCATGGCCACAAGGACATAGCCCGTCACTTCTCGAATCCACTGTGATAAAGCAGATCATGCCAATGAGATGACAATAGGATACAGACTCAGACTCGTCCCTCCCTGAGGTACTATGGAATCTGTAACTATTTTTTGTAGTGCCAGGAATCGAACCTAGGGCCTCACTCATTTTAGGAAGCACTCCACCCTAGACCCTGAAGGCTTAACTCTTTGCGTAGGCTGGCCTCAAATTTCTGGGCTAAAGTGATCTTTCCTGCCTCAGTCCATTTGGTGGCTGGGATTACAGGTGCAGTCACTGCACCAGCCTCTGAATTCCTTCTAGTTCCTGTCACACTACTGTGCCACTTGACTGGGACAAGCTTCCTACCCTTCCTCTCTGCTCCTTACATCAGGAGGAGCCTGGCTTAGTCCCTTCCTCCTCTCCCCAGGCACCTCTGAGTCCTCAGGTTCCTCTGCACTCGGCCCTGATCACTTGCACCAACCTGCTCCACCCCCTTCCCGGGCTGCCCTGTATACCGGACTGCACCACCAGACTTGGGTTCCAATCTCTGTTTCCCTTATGGAACTACTGAAAGGCTGGGCTCAGCAGTCATCCTGAGGAGGGGAAGGAGTCCCTGTGTGGAGAGCTGGGGCAACAGGCTGGACAGGATGGGCGCTCTAACCTGCAAAAAGGACAGGTCAGCATTGTGTCCGGTGAGCACAATCTCGAGGTTCCCCATCACGACCTCACACCTCTCATAGAGCTTGTGCAGCGTTTGGTACTGGTTCTCAGCGTCGCCAGTCACGCTCAGCCCATTCAGAGTCCCAGGGCACACTGTTCAAGGTGGAGATAAGAGTGGCAGAGCGCCAGGCACAAATTTTCAGTTCCATCTGCCACCCCCAAGAGCATCCCTCTTTGTTGACTTCTCTCAAAAACATTCAACAGGACCAGAAAGAAGGGAGCTACCTCCACAGCTCCCCCAGGAGGGGTAGACAGGGACACCTGTGGATGGATGGACGACAGACACCTCCTCCCTTCCCACAGGGGCCCCACCACCCCTCAATGGGAAGTGAAAAGGTTTCCTTTTCCACTGGGACACCTTCTCTTGTGCATTTCAGGTACTACTTCGGGGACTAAGGGGTTAACCTGAGGGAAGACAGAGGGAACTTTTTCCCCTGCCTAGAAAAAAGTCAGGCAAGGACCACTGCTGATTACCCTCACTCCGTGGCCAGGCCACTTACTTCTCTGCCCCCGGCCTGCCCCTCTCTAGGCCCCAGGATCAATGTCTCTTTGGGGCTAGCACACAGCCCCTATTGTGTCTGGGAGGGTGGGATGGGGCAGCGGGTGGGGGCATCGCCTGGGGCCATGTTCAGCCCACAATGAGGCAATTCTATCCAGGAGGGGGGGTGCCCCACCCTGTCCCACACACCCCATCCTCAGCAGCACCCCCTCCACCCTGGAACCCTGGGCTCAGACAAGTGACCTCACTGGAGGGGGGAGTCCCATGGTGGTGGGGTCAATGGGAGCTTTGTCTTCAACACTGGTAGATAAGGAGCTGGCAGCTACCCCCCTCCCCAATTTTGGCTTCCTTTCTCAGTTCCTTCCCCTATCCCAACATATCCAGCTCCCTCCCAGAGAGCAGTATTCAGCAAACAAGGAAAAGCCTGGAAGGAAACAGTAGCTGACCCCTCAGTCCTAAGCCCTCTGCCAATCTCAGTGTGAGCAGACATTTATTAAGACGACCCAACGTGGCAATCATTACTGGCACTCACACTTGGGACAGCCTAGACCCAGGCCCCAAAGACAGGCACTGGCCATGAGGCTCTCGCTTTCTTTTGTAATGTGGGGGACAATGGGCTTTGGGAAGTCTTGGACCCTGAGGCTCTCGCCAGTCTCTTGCACTAGTGGGCAGGGTGCAGAGGAGGGGCGTAGATACCACCTGTACCCACTACCCTTCCTGAGGTGGTGGAAGCCCAGAAGTGCTCCTAGGGAGGAGGGAGATGGAGAGGCCCCGACACTGCTGGCCCTTCACTCCCCTGGAAAGGCCACTTGACTTCTGAGGGGTCAGTCCCCATCCCAGTCACTCCCAGGGATGGGAAGGGGGTGGTCTCAGCAAAGGGGGCTGCCAGCCAGAGAGCTCCCACAGGGACCTGGGAAGGTTAGTCATTTCTGAAATGGCTCCACCCTAACCCTTTTCCTGGCAGGGCACCCCCTCTTCCAATTTAAGGCGCCAACCTTTCTCCCCAGATAGAGGAGGAGCCAAGATTTCTACACCGGGAAGTGGTGTGTGTGTGCGCATGTGCACGCACTACCCCAGAGGAGACACAACCACGATCACAAACATTTAAACCGTTCCCCTGCTAACCCAGGGCTCTTATCACCAAGAGCTCCTGGTGGCCCCACCGAGGTCACCAGCCCATAAATACTGGCTCGGACTTTGTGTCTGTGCTTGGAAGACAGCAGTGTCACAGGTCCCAGTTCCCTGCCACCCCGGGGCAAAGTCCACCATTCACAAGAAGGAGCAAAGTATATACAACACCTCTGGGGAGGAACTAGGTGACTTGGGTAACAGGGAAGGGGAAGAAGAATTACAAAAATCCCTGTTGTACCCAGGAAACAGGAATGCACAGGGAGGGAGGCTGTGTCAAAGACCCTCCCTAGGTGGAGGGCACTGGGGGTGAGCAAGAGCAAGAATCTTACGCCCCTCCTCCATCAGCGGCCTCCCCTCTGGTCTGCCACCCCTTCAAGGTGGGGCAAAGGGCTACAGAGGGCCTGAGACAGGGCTGGCTCCATAGAGGTTGCAGGAGATAAGTTGAGTAGACCCAACCGTGCTGCCCCTGCTTCTTTTGGGGAGGGTACTCAGAATCTGGGACTCCTGGGAGCTTGGCTGAAAGCTCTAGGGGTCTGCACGGGACAGTGACACGGTCACCCCATCGGCCCCTCCCACTCCAGTTCCCAGACCACCCCCTCCACCAGCTGGGAGTTTCACATCCCAAGATCCTGAGAGCTAAATTTAGGCCCAGCAACTGTGGGGAACCACAGGTGGCTTCTCCTACTCCCACCCTGGGGAAGGGGCCCTGGCTGTGCCAAACCCCAAGCTGAGATCTGGGGGATGGGAGGAGATCAGCAGGGCTCTGATCCCACCCACCGAAGCTGGAGCTCTCAGCGGAGGAGCTGGTCCTGGGCACCCCTTGAAGGTGTGGGCTGGGATGGCACCGGAGTGGGTGGTGGGATAGCCAGGAGCCACCTAGCAAGAATGGAGGAGGGGCAGAAACAACTTCCTAGAACAGGTGCCTCTGAGGTGGGAGAGGTGCCTTGCCGCCCTCGGACCATGGTGAGACAAGATAAAGGAAATAATGTCTGAATGTCCTTTGCTCTTTGTAGCTCTTGGCTCCCAGTCTTGCACATAGTAGATATTCAATAAATATTGGTTGAACGGACGTGGTCCTGACTGAGAGGCTAGCAAGTGGGGGCCAGCCAGTTTTGTTTGGAGGGAAAGTAGATAGCCAGTCACTGTTGGGCCTTTCACCCCGATGTCCCCTGGACTTGGCCCTCTGGTTAATCTGTGCCCTCCCCAGGCCTGGCCCACTCACGGAAGAGGAGGTGCCATTCCTGTTTTCCAACATCAGAAAACAACAACCTTCTCTCGCCCTCCCACAGCTCCGCCCTGTCGGCAAAACAACGAAACTGGGGGTTGCACAAATCATGGGTGAGGTGGGGGTCAGGGGCAAAGTGAGCCCCTTCGGCCAAGCTCCTGCCCTCCCTCAAGCTCCTCACACGTACAAAACCTGGGTCCTTGCTCTGCACCCAGCAAAGTCCCCCAACTTCACCAGCAGAGACCAATTAGGGGGTCGTCGACACTGGGAAGGGGCGGGCATCCAGGAACACAGACCCTGCGGGACCACGCCAAGGATCCTAGCCTAACGCTCCCCCTCGATGACCCAGCCCAACGCGGGTCACAGCCCCAGCCCCGCCAGCCGGAGCCCCTGCCCTGCTCAGGGTCCGCGGCGCTGGCTCCGCTCCCAGGTCGCAGCCAGCAGGCGCCCCCGCGCCACTTACCTGCCTGCGAGTTGCCCACCTCGGAGCCCCGGACCAGGCTGAGAAGGAAGCCCAGCACCTGCAGAGCCCCATTCGCCCTCATGACTCCAGCAGAAGGGGAGCGGGGAGCCCAGCCGATTCCGGCCCGGGAGCCCCTGGGCTAGGTCATCGAAACGACGGCCACCTGAGCAGTCCGCGAAGGGGAGGCGGCGGCGGCGGCAGCCACGGAGGTTACCAATTGAGAGCGCAGCCGGAGACAGAGTGCGGAGCGGGGCGCAGGGGAGGGTGCACGTCTGGGTAAGAGGGAGGGAGCCAGGGCGGGTGAGTCACGGCCGCGCCCCCTCGCGTGCGCCGCTGGCGCGGGGCGTGCAGAGCTCGAGCCTCCCGCCCGAGCGCCCCGCCGCTGGGCCGGCCCGGTGTGTGTGGGGGGGTCGTCACGCTCGCGTTGCTGGAGCCTGCGGAGAGACAGGAGAAGACTCCGAGCGCCCCGACCCCGGGAAAGGTGGTAAATGGGGTGGGAAGAGTGCCTCAAGGCCCGGCCCCCTGAAAGTTGGCCTCGCCCACTATCCAAATCGCTCTACTCCCCAAGCCGGTTGGGTCACTTGAGGGATTCTCTACAAATGTGATTGCTTCTGTGTGTTTTTCAGTGGGAGGGTGTTTCTGTGCTCACGAGCAGGCACCTCAGTTTCCCCGGGACTCAGAGCCCCATTATTCATCCCCCCTGCCCGGGAACCTGAGCCCGGGAGGCCGCGTGAAATCGCACTGTCTCCGGCCGCTTCCTCCGGCAGCCCCGGCGCCGCCGGCCTCTCCCGGGGATTTGGCTGGGGGCGGGGGTGGCTTCCAGCCTGGGAACAGACCCCGGAGCCCGCCTTTCCTCTGCCACCCGGGGAGGGGCTCCCACCTGTCGCCGTCCCCTCTGCTGCCCCCCACGGCCGCCTGCGCGAACAGCTGCCGGTCGGCCCCGCTACAGTGCGCGCCAGCGCCGTCCCGGCGGCCGCTCCCCGCTCCCCGGGGACCCGCACGGGCGCACGGTCCCGCCGCCGCCGTGCTCGCCCGCCAGGCGCCTTCCAGGATCGGCTCCCGCTGCAGAGGGAGGAGGACGCGGGGAGGTCACTAGTGCCTGCGTCGGCGACGGGCGAGGAACCCCTGGACGCCCCCGCGTCAACACCACGGTCCCGCGTGGGGCTGGTCACGGTCTCCAGCCCGGCTGGTTCCGGCGCGACACGCTTGGCGCCCCCTGGTGTACTGCCTGTGGCAGTTGCGTCCCGTCGGAGCATCATTTCAGCATTTTAGTCGGTGAAGTGGATTTCCAAATCCTGCCAAGAGGCCCGATCATTTTCCCTGAAGACTTCCAGAATGGCTGAGTGTGGATGTAGAATCACATCCCACACACCCACCCCTCACACCAAGACTAATTTTTCTTTTACTTACTTGTACTGAGAATTGTACCCAGAGTTTTCTCTCTGAGGTACTTTCTTCCACCCCCTGCTCCTTTAGAGACTCGCTAAGTCCAGTCTGAGCTCTCATTTCCGATCCTACAGCGTCGGCCTCCCACTGTACTGGGATGACCAGTATGCACACCGCACACCCCTAGGCTAAAATTCTTTAACCCTCCTCTGTGGACTGAGTCAGCCTGGAGGGTTCCTTTGCTCCTAGAGGTTTACCTACCCTTGGTAAAGTGGTTGGCCTCATCCTGACCTCTTGCGAAACGGTGATCCCACTAACAGCTAATCCATTAATATATGCACCCATAAGCCATTTCATTTGCAAAGTAGACTGTCCTCACTTTTATACTCAGACTTCTAGCATGTGACACTGAGTGGTCGATGCTCACCTTTAAACCACCAGCCACTCCCAACACAAGTTCCTTCTTGTCTACCCAAGGACCCATTTTCCTACCCTATCCACTTTCTCCTGGATTATCTATTTTTCTTTCAGTAAATTCCCTTCCATTAACATACAGATATGCTGAAATATCAGCTGTTTTTTAAAAAATAAAACATCCAGAGATTTAGCTCCAGTGGTACCATGCCTACCTTGGAAGCACAAGGGCCTGAGTTTGACCCCTGATACCAAAAAAAATAAATAAATAAAGTAAAATTAAATTAAAAAACAAAACAACCTGGCATAGCGGCACATGCCTGTGATAGCACGCAGGAGGCTGAAGCAGAAGGACTGTCTTGATTTTGAGGCCAGCCTGGGCTACATCGTGAGTTCAAGCCTAGCCTAAACTCATAGCGAGACCCTGTTTCAAAATAAATAAATAATTTAAAAAGCAAAACAAAACACTTTTTCTTTCATCACCACAACCTAGTCCAATGCTCCTAACTGCTGTCAAATGTCCTGTTCTATGTTTCCCTAGGTTTTTTTTCCCCAGGGACCAGGGATTGAACTGAGGATCTTGTGCTTTTCAAGGCTCAGTGCCACTAAGCTAACCTCACAAGCCCTCCATAGATTTTGTTTGTTGTCTTAATGACAAAAAAATCGGACTGCTTCTAACTTCTGATTTCCTGCAACCACAGCAATTCTGTAGTAAATATCTGTACTGTCTTCTTTGGCCTATGCACACGTTTTGGGCATATCAAGCTCCACGTTCTATTGAGTCTGCACCAGGCCACAGCCTCATCTGTAGTGGGATGTCTACGTCCCAACTTCCTTGCCAATACTCGACACTGTGCAAGTTACCAATTGTCAGCTGTACATTTAGTTTTTAATATCTCACTGCAGTTTTGTTCCTGGTACTGATATTTTTTAAAACTTCTCTTTTACTTTTTGGAGACAAAATCTCATTATCAGTTCAATTTGGCCTTCAGCTCACTATGTAGCCCAGACTAGCCTTAAACTCACAGCAGGCCTCCTGCCTCAGCCTTCCCAGTGCTGAGATTACAGGTATGTTCCACCTTACTCAGCTTGCAATTTTAGTTAATATATTTTGTCATCTTTTAAGGTTTTTATTTCCTTTTGGATTTTTTTTTTTTTTTGGACAGTGTTTGAGTTTAAACCCAGCTCCTCCCACATGCTAAGGAAGTACTCTACCACTGTGCTACACTCCCAGTCAGATTTTTCTCTTTATAAATTTTAATCTTCATTTTCCTTTGCCTATCTTTGTACAAGAATTCTCATATTTTGTTTTGTTTATTTGTTTGTTTGGTTTTTTAAGGTACTGGGGATCCAACTGAGGACCTTGCACTTGTAAGGCAGGTGGCAATACCATTGAGCTAAATCCCTGACCCCAATAATTCCCCTATTTTTATATCAATTTGTAGCAGATTATTGTATACTTCAGATGAGCCCTTCGTTGATGTAAGACACTGTAAATTTTTTTTCCATATATATATTTTTTTTTTTTTCTTTTCTTTTTGAGTCAGGGTCTTGCTAAGTAGCTCAGGTTGACCTTGAACTTGTGATGATCCTTCTACCTCAGCCTCTTGAGTGCTGGGATTATAGGCATGTGCTACTGTGCCCAGTGCTCTTCCCAATTTTTTATCATTAGTTCTGTCACTAATATTGTTTACTGAATAGAAATCCTTAATTTTGCTGTCATCTGATTGATGAATTTTATTACTTTTGGCTTGTGATTGTGATTTGTGTGTATATGTGTGGCAGTTGAGAATGAACCCAGTGCCCTAAACATGCTAAACAAGTGCTGTACCACTCAGCTAGGTCCCCAGCCCTTTTTTTAAACTGTTAAAAATTGTTTAAAAGATTTGAGCACGGTGGTAATCCCAGCATTCATCCCGGGGCTGAGGCAGGTGGATCACTGTGAGTTAAAGGCCATCTGCACTACACAGTGAGGCCCTGTCTCAAAATAAAAAATTCTGAACTAGAGATGTGGCCTCAGTGGTGCTGGTGGCAGGACAGCGGGGTGTCCCCTAAACCACCGGGGAATGGCAATGAAGCGGCCTCACTGGGAGGAACCTGCACCTGTGAGAAATGCTGTGCTGAGTTCTTCCCCTCTGAGTTCTGCAGCATATGAAACATCGCAGTAAAGATCCACCTATCCTCATCATGACTGACAGACAGAAGGGCCGGTGCCTTGTCAGAGGACTCCAGAGCTGTGTGACGCCACCAGCTCTGGGTACTACATCCCAGCACTTAGGATGGTGGCAGGGATAGCAGTGGCAGCTCAGGGGGCCTGAAGAAGAGGCCAGGAGCTGAGTATCATCTACTTGAACACAGAGACCGCTCTGCCCACACCGCAGGACACAGCTGTTTACCGTAGGCAGAGTGGCCGGCACTGACTGACTGCAGGCTGGCTTGTAGGACCCCGAGGTGGCCCAGGGGGCTGCAGCAGCTCCTGTTTGGAGCAGATCTGCATCTGGGTGAACTTGTGGGCCTCATACCCTCCCCTGATTCCCTAATGACCTCAGGTAGCCCAGTGTATCACCAAGGTCTCACCAAGTGTCGGCCATGGTGCCCTGTGCAGCCAGAGGGCCAGAGCGCAGGTCTGTCTTTGGATGTCTTGAAACAGGCTGTCTTTTCGGGTAGGAGAGGAGAAATAAAAACTAGATAGAAACAAGCAAGGAAATTGAGACTTCAACACTGTACCTATCTGCAGCTTCAAGATAGAAGTTAACTCAAGCCTTTTTCTCTTCTACAAAGTTTGCATTTAAAAATATCCTATAGGTCTTTTTCTTTTTGAGACTGGGTCTCACTTTGTAGTTCAGGCTGATCTTGAACTCAGCCTCGAGCTCACAGCAATCCTCCTGCCTCTGCCTCCTGAGTGCTGGGATGACAGGCGTGAGCCACCACACCTGGCCTTTTTGGTATGTGGTGCTGATTGCTAATGGATCAGGGATCAAACCGTGGCCCTTGCACTTGCAAGGCAGGCGCCGGAACCACTGAGCTAAATCCCAGGCCCCAGTCCTATAGGTCTCATAGGCAGTAAGCCTGTAAATATGGGCTCTGGTCTTGTCCTTTTCATGTACATATAAATTTGTTCTTCCTCTAACCTCAAGGCAGCAGCAATGTGGATGTGCAGCAGATCTCACCTCCTGACCCATATAGACTCATTTCCTGACCCGTGTAGATGGTTAGCACTGTAACCTGATGGACAGTAAGATTATATATCCTAGGAGGCTGAGGTAGAAGGCTCATCATGAATTCAAGGCCAGCCTGGGCTTCAAAACAGGACTATGTTGGGCCGGGGATATAGCTCTGTGGTTCTGGAGCCTGTCTTGCAAGCGCAAGGACCTGGGTTCGATTCCCCAGTAACCACATAACAATACTGGGCGTGGAAACTCACGCCCAGCAGCAACCAGTACCACATACCACAGTGCCGGGCGTGGTGGCTCACGCCTGTAATCCCAGCATTCAGAAAGCTGAGGCAGGAGGATTGTCATGAGTTCGAGGCCAGCCTGGACCACATAGTAAGACTCTGTGTCAAAAAAATAAAATAAAGGCCCAGGATTTAGCTCAGTGCCACACCTGCTTCACAAGCACAAGGTCCCGAGCTAAATCCTTGGTACCAGGAAGAAAAAAAAAGAAATTTCCATCTCTAACAGGTTGAGTTTGTTAACTATATCATTAAGTTCTTAAATTTCTTCCTTTTTTGTTGTTGTTAGCTGAAGTCTTACTAACTCCTACACAGTTCCTTATCCTCTGCTTAATATTGTCTGTTAAAGTGTCTGATCAGAAAAACTCCATCACCATTGATCCACTGCTCACAGTGGCACATGCCTGAAATACTCAGGAAGCTGAGGCAGGAGGATCGCCACAAGTTTGAGGCCAGCCTAGATTATACAGTGAGTTCAAGGCCATCCTGAACTACATAGTGAGCTTTTGTCTAAAAATCAAACTTTAACACCATGTTTACCTGAAGGGCACTCCCTGAGGACAGCTAATTTTGCTATTTTTCAGGTGCCTTACAGTATTCCAAGACCACCAACTTAACCTTCTTTCTCTTATCCTTACTCTTCTTTTTTTTTTTTGAGACAGGGTCTCGCTTTGTGGTTCAGGCTGGCCCTGAGCTCAGCCTCCAACTCACATCACAATCCTCCTGCCTCTGCCTCCCGAGTGCTGGGATTATAGGCGTGAGCCACCACGCCCGGCACTGTGGTATGTGGTACTGGTTGCTGCTGGGTGTGGGGTCTCCACACCCAGTATTGCTATGTGGTCACCGGGGAATCGAACCCGGGCCCTTGCGCTTGCAAGACAGGCGCCGGAACCACTGAGCTAACTCCCCGGCCCTATCCTTACTCTTCTTGAGAGTGGTGGAGACTTCTTTTCTCCACATAAGATGAAGGGATGTTGTAGTTAGAGTATGTCCATCCATCTTCCAGTTGATTACCAGCAAAGATCAGCCTTTGCTGAGCAGGTAGGTGAATTCCTTCCATACTGTGGGTCTTGGCCTCTACATTTTCTATAGTATCCAAGGGTTCAGCCTTGGGCATGATGAGTTTTTAAGAAAATCTGCCTCTTGTGGCAGTTCTACCCGAGATGGCAGATCTGAAAGGAAGTATATCCCAGGTCCACAGAGTACCCTGACGCTATATAACTCTCCTTACTGTTTGCCTGCTTGATATATCAATTTCCAAAAAATACTTTTACTTCTTTTTTTTTTTTTTTTTTTTTTGAGACAGGGTCTCACTTTGTACTACAGACTGGTCCTGAGCTCACTATGTAGCCCAGGCCAGCCTCAAACTCACAGCAATCCTTCTGCCTCTACCACCCTAGTGCTGGGATTATAGGTGTGAGCCACCACACCCAGCATTGTGGTACATGGTTACTGGGGATCATCAAACTAGAGACCTTGCACTTGCAAGGCAGGCACCAGAACTACTAAGCTATTCCCAGCCCAAATACTTCTACTTCTAATGTTACCAATCAGCCTGGGGTCTTTTTGCTCAAAACAAGACAAATTCACAAAAATAAAGGACACCTCTTCCAAGGGTTATCAGCCCATTTTGGTCTTTTGATATGGAAAAATAAATGTAACTGGTAAATGTCAGATATGCCAAGTTTGTATTTCCCACAACTGAGGAATGAATTCTGAGGAACAACATAAGTTAACAGTAGGAAATAGTGGGCTAGGGATTCAGCTCAGTGATACCGTGCCTGCCTGCTAAGACTGATATGAGAAACAAAAAGTCACTACAGCCTTGAAAAGGGAACAATCCAAGAGGGAGAGATAACAGTCATAAATATATATGCACCAAATATCTGTGAACCTAACTATCTAAAACAAATATTAATGGGCTGAGAATTTAGCTCAGTGGTTCCGACCCCTGTCTTGCAAGCACAAGGGCCTGGGCTCGATCCCCCGGTAACCACATACAATACTGGGCGTGGAGACTCACCCCAGCAGCAATCAGTACCACATACCACAGTGCCGGGTGTGGTGGCTCACGCCTGTAATCCCAGCACTCGGGAGGCAGAGGCAGGAGGATTGCTATGATGTGAGTTTGAGGCTGAACTCAGGACCAGCCTGAACTACAAAGCGAGACCCTGTCTCAAAAAAAAAATATTAATGGACATGACAATCAAATAGACACTAATACAGTTGTAATACAGGACCTCAGTACCCCATTCACAAGTAGACAGGTCAAATAGACAAAATATAAACCTTGAAATATTAGAACCAAGCCAAACTTTTAAACAAATGCACTCAGTAGATGTGTTCCACCTCACAGCATAAGAATACACATTCTTCTCAGGGGCACACAGGACGTTTGTTAAAATAGACAGGCACTAGCTTCTGGAACATGCCTAAGTAAATGCAAAGATGCTAAAATCATCCCATGCATATTATCAGGCCATAGTGTAATGACATTGGAAATCAGTGGCAAAAGAAACCACAAGAACTTCATAAACGTGGGGCTGGGACTTACCTCAGTGGCACTGTTCCTGCCTCAAAAACACAAGGTCCTAAGTTCTGTCCCCAGCACTAGGAAACAAAAAAAGAACTTCCTAAACACATCCTTTTTTTTTTTTTGAGACAAGGTCTCGCTTTTTTTTGAGACAAGTTCAGGCTGGCGTTGAGCTCACCATGTAACCCAGGCCAGCCTGGAATTCACAGCAATCCTCCTGCCTCTGCTCCTGAGTGCTGGATTACAGACTGGAGCCAACAGGCCCCAAACTGTGGTATGTGGTTATCAGTGCTGGGCTTATAAGCTTGAGTCACCACATGCTGCATTGTGGTATGTGGCTACCAGGAATTGAACTCGGGACCTTGGGCTTGCCAGGCAGATGCTGGAACCACTGAACTAAATCCCCAGCCAATACATCCTCTTGAATAACAAATGGGACACAGACAAAATTAAAGAAGAAATTAATTAATTAATTACTAAATTAAATGATAGTGCTAGTATGACATACTGGAATTTACGGGATACAATGAAAGTGGTCTTGGGAGGTAAATTTATAGCGGTCAATACTTGTATCAAGAAAACAGAGGGGCCAGAGATTTAGTTCAGTGGTTCTAGCGCCTACCTGGCAAGCACTATGTACCGAGTTCAATCACCACTACCCTATCTCACAGTGCT
>PVIR01036261.1:0-15933 GCA_004026965.1 Petromus typicus
TGTGAATTCTTTTCCTTCCTGTTATTCCAGTGAGGCATTCTAAACCCCCTTTTATGATTTCCAATCTTTCTAATTATTTTGGTTGAGAGGTTTGTTTTGTGTGTCTACTGTACCATACAATGAAAACCAGAAGTCTGTCATTAATTTGAATTTGAGTTCTTGCAGCCTTCCCTAGGCAAGATTTTTTAAATATCTTAAGTTCTTGAATCTATAATAACATCATAATAATATTTATGAATTATATGATGCATTAAGATTGGAAGTTATTCATAACACACTACTAAACATGCATGATATGGATTAATTTATCCAAAAATTGTTGCCTTTTATGCTCTGATCTACCAAAAAAAAGACAAAAAAAGCTAATTAAACTAATTTAATTTAATATAGATTACATTTTATATATATGTATATGAAAATATACATATATATTTGGTGAGTGCCTTAGCTTTTCCAAGTTAAGAAATGCATAATCATTAAATTAGTATGATTATTTTACTCATTGTAATGGAAAAATAAAGTCTCAGCTTAACTTTATAGCACTTTCTAAGCATATATTTTATTCTATCATTTAAAAATTAAGAACAACAATTATCAAAGATGGCCCTTAAGAACCATACCTTCAATTTTATTGCAACTGGGACCTCACTATGTATTTATATTATCATTTCATCCCTTATGATCAACACTATTAGAAAGATGTGTTCACATGCAAGTTGTCAAGTGTAAAACAAACCAGGTATTATTGTATATTAAATTTCAGGCCTCACAAAGGTAGCCAATTTTCCCAAATTGATGCTTGTTTAGGATGCATAATAGATTTTACTTTTGGAAATTTGGAAGACTTAAAGATGAAACTACTTATATGCCATGTAGAACAATTTTTAAGATCATAATTAGTCAAGATATAAAACATCTTTCTTTGCATTAGCATTATTGTGATTATCTTGGCCTCTCTTTAATTTTACTTTGCTTTACAGACTGCTGCATTGCATTTCCTAAGTGTTTTAGTGTTGTTTGAAGTAGGAGAAACTCAAGAGAAAAACTGGTTCATTTTGTTAAAATCAGCACTCATCAGACTAACTGTATTGTAAAATCTCTGGATGATAGTTATTCTACTATATTTGTTTTGGCCTGAGACAGCTGATGTTTTGGGTTATTTCTCTGAGACAGGTAGTAAATTTCACCCTATGTTCTGCTTCTAACTTAAATTCCAACATTTTTATTCATGAGCTATTATAAATGGTTTAGAATTTAATTTAAAGAAGAGATATCCTTTGCTATTGTGATCAACAGTTTAAAAACTATCGTCTCTTACAACTATCTAAATAAAAACAAATATTTATAATCAAATTCAGAAAATGAGCTTTATATACTAAATATTAAGATCTCAAACATTTAAAACAATGGCAGGAAATATTATTTGTACTATGTTATTTTATTTGGCCCCAATTCTAATATACTATACTATAAAAATAAAGAGGATTAATAGAAATAAAAACAACAAATATCTCCCACAGGTACCAAAAAAGTACATCTATCCATGATGTCTTTTATGTTGTTAATATTCTATTTAGTCCTACTCAATATTCTATTTCTGTAATAATTCTTCTAAAATAAACTATGAATAGAAAACCCTTGTTATGAAATATAACTATTGTTGAAAGTTTGGAACAGCACATACATTCACAGTTTATAGTTATTTCCCCATGATATGAGAGGCATGATCATATAGCACAATGAATCCTTAACTACTTTAATGTATTAAAGTAAAAGACATTGCTATTCATCTCTCTCAAAATGTTCTGTTCCACTTTGCTTCAAGCACACTTATCCCATCACTCCTGCCACTTTCTGAAGCAGTTCTGGAAGTCCTCTTTCATGAGTGTCTTTAGTAGAACTAATGTGGCTAATAAATGTGGCTAATAAATGTCTTGATGTCCTAAATTGATCCCAAATTTTTGTTTCATGCTCACTTGACTTTGTAGAAGAGCCAGAAATCACAGGAGCCAGACCCAGTGAGTAGGTGGATAAGAATGCAATGTATCTACCGGCCTGCCTTGTCTCTGAGTGGCAGCAACAGCATTCTGTGCATGAGTTTTAAATCACATTTTGTGAAGACACCCACTAAGAGAACTTCCTTAACTGCCTCAGAAAGTGGTCAGAATGTCAGGAAAAGTATTTTGAGTGAGATTAATGACATTGCGTCTTTCACTATAATAATTGTTTTAATTTAAACATTTATAGTTTTTCAATCACAACTCATACATTTTGATTTCAAAATGTATCTGTTTCATCAATAAGTGAGTAAATAAATGCTGATTTAAATTGGAAACCTTCTTTTTGGAATAACTATTGTTATGCAAGAACAACTGCTGTGCTTGTTGCTGGACATAAACCTGGTCTAAGTCTTTGAAATGTTTTCCAAAAAATCCTGATACCTTCCTGTTCAAACACTGAGGATTAAAAGAAAAAAAAAAAAAAACTGTTCTCACCTTCAACCAAGAGACCTTACTTCTGATGTCCATAAGCAAAATTTAGCAGTTGTTTCTGAAAGTTTTATTTGGAGATGTATTGGACCATCTGTTCCATTTGCTCTGAAACTTGGAGACAAGTAACCTCTGGCATCCGAGACAACTACAACAGCTGTGATTGTGCTTGTACTATGCTGGTTGTGCTCTGAAGATTCCAAATCCTATGGTGTCATATCTTCAAAGGCCAAATGATTTAAACCAAGGTCAACAGACTGCACTCAGAAGACAAGAGAAAATAATAGTTTAGAATCTGATCAGTTCCTATGAGCAATGTTAGCTTTTGACCTTCAGATGTGCAAAGTGATTGTGCTACTAAAGTAGAAAGTCTAAAACCAAGTAAAGTAGCTACACATTGGACCAATAAATTCAGGCAATTAGAATAAATGCAGTGCTTTACATAAATCTCCTCTTACCTTTAAGAGATATGTGTATCCAATATGAAATTTTTTGCTGACACTCCAGATGTCTTTGCTAAATATTCATCACTCCATACCACTTTCCACTTGCCTCTTGAGAAAATTAGTCAGGATCTTATGGGGTCTTCTGTTCCCCTGAGTTGAATGTTCATTCATTCTTCAGCTCATACTGAATGTTACCTGCCCAGGCACTTGGCTCTTGGAAGTTTCTCTTCTACTGAGCTTCAGTACAAAGATGCTTCTGATGTTTTGGCTAGTGTTTGCCACCTTTCAGTCACACACAATATCAGTTTTTTCCCCACCAATCTAGAGGGATTATCTTCTAAGAATTCATGCTGCATCCAGTTTTGTCTCAGGTAGACAGTTGCTGAACCTTACCTACCTTGTTTCTTTCAAATGGGCATGGACAAGCCTCGTCTTCTAAAAGCCTGGATCATTTTTTCTTAAAATAAAGCCGAGCTGAAGTTCTCTTCTAGAAGTAGTACAATAATTTCAGTTTGCTTACAAAATGTTCAAGCCCATAAGATTATACTCTATCGATGGGAAAAGGTTTACCACTTTTTCATTTCTTCTCAGCAAAGTAAATAAAAAAATAAGCTACCTTCTCTTTTGCAGATGTATTCATAACAAAAAGGCAGACATATTTTTACCAAAAATTTCACTTCCAGGTATTTTCTAATAAAAGGCATTTTGCATCCTGTATCCCTTTGATGTTAAATGATATAATCATTATATTTACAAGTTATTTACCCTTTGTGCTATGAATCATTTAATGATGACACTATTAGCATTAGGACTCAAAATTAGTTTGTATTCAAATGAGAAGACTTGATACTATTGGCTCACCTTATCAGCAAATGACAGGAGTGAGTGGAGTCTTCGATCTTTAGATTTCAGTAGTTTATGAACAAACTTCAAAATCTCTCAGAAAACATGGCTCATTATGTTAATATTGTACAAATTTCTTATATAATGGTTAAAAATCATGAGTGGCATATTCAATTTTGCCTACAATATAAATAATATGTATTTTAGAACTCATTTCTAGCCAAGAATTAGCACAGATTTTTATAATATTGTACTGCTACATAAGACTTCAGTGAAAACTCTTTTAAAACGTGATTCAAAGAGAGATTGCTGTTATGTTGCAATCCTTTTGGAACATTTCAGTGGAGAAGCTGTCCTTTCTTGATTATCTCTTCTGAGAAATAAGACAAACCAAGTCTGTAAAATAAATGGTGAATAGTAAGCAGTAATGATCAGTATTAATTCAACCAAATTTGTTTCATGTAAGTCCAGTGGAAATACAAATACACAGAGTCAAACACCTATAAGTGATAAACCTGACAGGGATATTCAAAATGAACACAGGAAACAAAGCTTATGTATACAGAGGTGGGGGTTGCAGGGTAGGTGGAGGAAGGGGAAAAATGAGAATCAAGTCATGTCATGTTCTGGTACAAATTCTCAATGATGAATGTGATGATGCTGTGCATTCATAATGTACCAATAAAGATTTGAATTTAAAAATATTCATAAGTCAAAGTCACCTATTTAAAGTTATTATGACACCAGCCTCACACCTAGCTGTCATACTTTTGATAGGATTAGCCATAGGTTTATAGTTGAAGCACCATTCCATATTTAAATTTCTGAACACAAATTCTAGAAGTTAAAACATCATTGAAAACTTCTCTGGTCTACTTAGTTCAGCTTCTTCCTGGCACATCACTTCTTTTAACTAATGAAATGTGATTTCCCTACAATAGCTGATGCTTTATCTATATATACATATACTAGAGCACAGAAACCAATTCACCTTAACTGTCCAATGGCAGACAGAGTAGCTGAAGGGCACTTGTAAAAATGTTCATCATTTTCTTGGTAACCTAAATGGTGCCACACAGTTGGCTCTGGTTTCCTGTGGATTTATTGAGGCACTGGACAGTAATGGCTGAACTCAGACAGTCAGTCACAAAGTAAGTGAAGAAGATGATGTGACTTTCAAAAATTGAACAGCTGTGTTCCTTCAATTAAAAGTCTCTTCCATGGCAAGGATTTTGCACGGGACTTAATTTCTCTCCATTGGGCCGGGGATTTAGCTCAATGGTTCTGGCGCCTGTCTTGCAAGCTCAAGGGCCCGGGTTCATCACTGGTAACCACATAACAATAACGGGCATGGAGACTCACACCCAGCAGCAACCAGTACCACATACCACAGTGCCTGGAGTGGTGGCTCACACCTGTAATCCCAGCACTCGGGAGGCAGAGGCAGGAGGATTGCTGTGATGTGAGTTGGAGGCTGAGCTCAGGACCAGCCTGAACTACAAAAGCGAGACCCTGTCTCAAAAAATTAAAAAAAAAAAAATTCTCTCCATGCACTCATTTGTCACACACGAGGAAATGTATTATCATTTATATAAATTCTAATTTATGAGAAGGTTGTGTGTGCGTGTGTATGTATGTGTGTGTGTACGCGCGCATGCACACGTGCACACATGCTATGTAGGAGGTATGAACTTAGCACTATAAAAATATAAGCAAAAATAATCACATACCCCTACTAGGGCTAGAAAATGTCTCAGAGAGTATATTTGTTAGATCTTGAGGGGCTGAATTTTGATTTTTAAAGTTTTCTGATCAAGAGAAAGAGGGGCATTGATTGTACATGCTCAGGATAAATTCTTGAATATTTCTGATTTATGGTAAGCTTCATGAGCTGACTAAAATTAACATAACTAGCTGTCGCCATTTTCAGAGGACTGAAACATTACTTGGAATTAAATGTTAAGTGCCAAAACCACTGAGCAATTCAACCTAGATTGTTTCTTCTATCATTTACATTCTTTTCAACATTATTTTCATTTCTGTATCATACCTTTCCAGTCTTAATCTATAATTGCCTTTACATATTGATCAAATAGTTCATTTAACCCAGAAATTATATTAAAGATTCTTCTGTTTTTGGTGGGGTTAGTCATTTTCATCAGGATATGAAAGGAAGAGACACCACCTTCAGTGTCCCTCGCATGACATTAAGAGGATAACAGCTGATGCAAACGGATTCTAACTCTGGGCTTCCTCAGGGCATTTTATATTCACTTATGCATCTGACACTTAAAACAGAACAAATGGTAGAAACAGTAATGAAATGGGCACAATGGAAACATCAAGGCATTGGAATGCTAAGTAACTTACCCAACTGCTAAAGTATAACAGTGAACACTAAGGGAATATGACTATTGTCTATGTCTTATTTTGCTCTTTTCTTGTATTTTAGGTTTATCAAAGGCACATGCAAGGACTTTTTGAACAGAAACTGAAATTCATGTTAAAAAGTACCAAGAATCAATAAATTTGAAATATTCTTCACAACAAAAAGCAAAAAAACAACAACAAAAAAAACAAAAACAAAAACAGAATGAAGAGATAACCTGTAGATTGGAAAAAATAATTGGCACCTAATCACAGAAGTTGTTGGCACCTTCATAGAGAAGACCGATAACTAGAAAATACAGAGAACTCAAGATATCAAAAAACATCCAATTATTAAAAAATGAGCAAGTGAAATAGGTAGACATTTCACAGAAGAACTAGAAATGGGCAATAAATACATGAAAAAAAACAGTCAATATCACTGACCATTACAGTAATGCAGATTAAAACAGTGCTGAAATTACTCTTAAATGGCTTCCCACTCACCTTACCCAAACTAGACAGCCTAAAACAGTCCTTGACTTCTGCTCCCTCTTTCTCCTCACACACAAAAATCAGCACTTCTTGTCTTTTTGGTCTTCTTAGAAATCTCAGTGTGTCCAATTCTTATCATCAACTTTTCTATTTTCAAAATTCTTATTGCCTCCTCACTCTTGTATATGGTATCTTCCCAGTGGGAAAACACATAGGCAACTTTTTAATAGTTTTAAACTAATTTTCTATTATTGTGCTTTGCTCTCAACTTAGCAGGCACTGTTCCTAGATTGGGCTAGGTGAGTGCCCTCTCTGCCTCTGACCCTCCGAACATGATGGCACTCATGGCTCTGTGTTGTGAGGCCTGTCTGTTTCCTACATCTGTCTTGTAATCAGGTACACATTCCTGTAGGACAGAAACAGGAGCTGTTTGCTGATGTTCTTATAACATCTTGAAAAACAATAATTTCTTTAAACTCCCTGTGCTTAATGAATCCTGTGATGAAAAATTGTCAAGATATTCATTATATTTTCTTAGGTTTCTTTATTCTAGGATAAATTTATTGTACTATAAGAAAGAAAAACTACATAAAAACAAATTTTATTTCTAATAGTACCTCTTGCCAAAGTAACACATAAAAAATAAAATTTATTTTTAATTCCAAAGAGAAAACTCAGTGTATGGAGATATATCTTCATTAATTGTGTGTGTGTGTGTGTGTGTGTGTGTGTGTGTGTGTGTGTGTGTGTGTTTCTTTTGCTTGGAAAATAGAATATAACCAAGAAAAAGTGTCAGAGTTCATTTTTCTGCCCTGCCATTTTTTAATTTATTTAAGGTTTTAAAAAACTGATGTTTGAGGAACATGAAGACATTTAACATTGTTGGTGTGGGGATAAAAAATATATGTGAGCATCAGGAATAGTAACTCAGATTAAAATGTGAAAACTATACAACATTTATACTTTCATACAGAGCATAATAAAATGAAAATGACATAAACAGCATGAAAAGTGACTGCCTGCTGTACATAGACGTATTAGTGAGCCAAACGAACAGGAAATCATGGATGAAGTTTTGTTTCCCACTATGATCCATAATCTGATCATGAATAGGCAGAGCTACAAGACGACCTCAGGAAAAGCCCAAGTTTCTTCAGTTGTCTTACTAGCAATGATGACACTGAACATCAAGAAGTAAAAGCACACAACTAAAAATATATAAGTGTTTTCTTGATATTTTAGATTATATTATTTTAATGTTTCATAGTAAGAATTAGACATTTTGATCATCAAGAAATTATGTTTCCTCTAGCAACTGAGATATCCATGAGCTAGCTGCATGTATGGGGAAAATATAAAATCCAAATAAGGTGGGAAATAAGTGAGAACAAAACACTAACATTTGGTCTGATTTGTTATTTCATGTTCTTCCCATGTCTTTTTTGCTTTGTGGTTCATGCTGGCCCTGAGCTCAGCCTCAAACTCACATCACAATCCTCCTGCCTCTGCCTCCCGAGTGCTGGGATTACAGGCGTGAGCCACCACGCCCAGCGCTGTGGTATGTGGTACTGGTTGCTGCTGGGTGTGGGGCAGTATTGTTATGTGGTTAACCGGGGAATCAAACCCGGGTCCTTGCGCTTGCAAGACAGGCGCCGGAACCACGGGGCTAACTCCCCGGCCCTTCCCATGTCTTTCATAGGGGAGCAACTTAAACATACTAAGGAAGAGGTGAGCAACAGAGAGTATAAAGACCAATGATTACAGATTTTAATTTTTATACTGAAGAAAAAGCATATTGTTAGTATCAAAAAATACTCAAGTACTTGAATGGGCAGGGAGAAAGACATTCTTTAGAAATCTAAAAACACCAACTAGTGTATCTGATAAACCTTTTACTTAATTTTTACAAATTTCTTACCAAATATGTCATTTTCTTTTACTTCAGGTTTGTTGCAAAAATCTCAGATACTGAAAGTGTTTCTCTGGATTGTTCTCATCCCCAAGATGCTGTCTACAGTATAATAGAGGAGGACTCGAGAGAAAAATTACACCTATGATCTGCGACTTATCTCTCTGCTGTAGTGATTAATCCAGCAGTGATCATTCTCCACTCTGGTCTCAAGGTGTTCAAAATGTTTCAGGAAACTAAGAAACAATCTCTACACCCAACATAAGGAGCAATCTCTACCTTATTTATCTTCTTTAATTGACAGAGGTCATTCTGGAGGCCCTGCAGTGGATTCTGGCTGGATTTATCCTGGTAGCCTTAAAGCCCAACCCTTGATCTGGTGAGGATATTGGCTACAGAGCCAAGCTGACCATTTTTACTAATTATTGTACACTAAGTGTAGCCACCCTACGTGCTGGTAATGAGACATGTAAACATTGCAGGGTGCAGCGGGCTCCATCTGTGTTCTGGAGAGCTCCTTACTCACAACTATTGCTCTGCATATCAACATCTGCATTTCAATGATTTGAAAGAATATTATAAATCTGTTGACCTAGAAAATGTTATCTGCAAGATGCATGGGACTTATTTATAAATATTCACATTTGCATTTATGAATACTCTGATATTCTCTTATGCTTCTCAGAGGTATAGTCTCCAGAAATGCATTATTATATTTTTTTTGAAAATTATACTTTTGGCACTGTGTGTATGTGTACCCACAAAATGCAATAGCTCATACTATGAAAGAGCTTGAAATGTGTCAAAAAACCGTGAAGGTATTCTCTGCACTTTCTCTGGACTCCATTTTCTTTCATATTCACTGCCATCAAGTAAAGTGATGGCTCTTTGAAATTTCCAGAGCCAGCAGGATAATGCGGGTATGAGTAACTCCTAGCCAAAACCAGTTTTAAGAAAAATGCTAAAGGCAAAGTGAAATGAGCCTAGTTATCTGTCTTTATGAGGAAGAGGCCAGGAAAAAAAAAAAAAAAAGAAGACACCTACATTCTGAACAAAGGTGACTATAGAGTATCAAAGGTAGAGAAGCAGAAAGGTAAATACAGAGTTATCAAGATGAGAGAAGCAGCGCCTAAGAACCCCACACAATTTCCAAATGACCTTGAAGAGTGAGGTCCTGCCTATCGCCCCAACAGCCTCCATCCACTGCTGGCTGCTGACAGCCACTACAGACCTCTACAGAAGCTAATGAACAACACAGATGCCTAAAATTGCTGCCATTTCTCTCTGAGATTAGAAGGAGAATGTGGGTAAATGAAAGGAATTGTATCTTTAGCTTGTAGTGGAATGCATCATCATTCCCGCAGATTTTTTTTTAGTGGAAATAAGTGTGCCTGGTTGCTTTTCAATAAACAAATTTCAAATATAAATCAACATAGTAGCTCATGGATGTGCAAGGTAGCAAATTTGAAAGCATGGATATAACCAAGAGGGAATAGAAAGATCAATTACAACATAGTTATAATGAAAGTAAGAAAGAAGCAGCATATGAAGGCCTTGCAGACTATATTTACGTTAATTAAATATCCTGTCCTGGGCAGACCGATCCCTAGTTCGGCAGTAGATCTACTGGGGGAGTTGGGCATACAGCTATTACACACTAGTTATGTCATCACTGCCCTTGCTCCTCCCAGATTTACATCTATATGATAACTGAAGTAGTTTCCTACCCACAGAGGTCACGCTAGTCAGGCTTTCCTGAATGTCTTAACTGGAGGACAGGCTATTTTTCCTAGTAAATTAATATACTGGATCCTGGTCTATATAGTTCACTATCTTACAGTGAATAATTCCACTCACTGGCTCAGTAGCATTTCTAGACATTTCTTAGCCTAGCTAAGCTCAGGAAAAAGGTCAGGGAAATATCATTTCACTCAGTGTCCTGAAATCTTAACAAAAGTAGACCTCTGATCTCACTGTCCATCTATCTTAAACATTCCAAAAATACTTACCCTACTGGTTTATGATGGGTATTAAAGTGGATTATGTGCCCACAAGCTTGGTCTAGGGCATTTTATCCATGGCTCATATAGTGTTTCTTTTTTCTAAACTTGAGAACTCATAAAACAACCATTTGAACATTAAGTGCTTGATATGTTTCTACCTCAATTGGAAAAGTTTAGTGGCATAAGCCAAAACTGTGCCTTAAATAGAATGAGCTGCTTCTTGATATAAAAGCAAAATATATATTTAAATCAGACATATGAAGCTAAAGTAAGAGAAAATAAAATCACTCACAACCAGTAAGACACAATAATAAATACTTAATAACTGGCTGTTTAGGAGGAAAATATATGGTAGAAATCCTTATCATAAGTTTTTATAAATTTCAGTCATATATGTAAAAATAAAACACAATATTCTTAATTATACATTTCTTCAGATTTATTAATTTTACCACAGTGCTTCCATGGGTTGTTGCTAAACTAATTTATCAGTGTTGTATGGCTGTAATTCAAAGATAATTCTACACATGGAGTTAGATTCTAATCATCTAGTCTTTTTTCTCAACAAATGTCATTAAGTCTGATTTGTGATCTGCTGCCAAACTATTTATTACCCTTATACAAAGTACACTGCTTCCTACCAACCATCTTTCAGCCTAAGCACTAGACACAAGGCATTTTAATGAACTCTATAGAATTTGTCTCTATCACATTTTAAGTCCAGGCAAACAATGTACATTGGATCAAGTGCCAGTTTATAGCACTGGCTGATCACAAACTACTCTAGTGTATTTCTAGGCATGGCGCTAAGGAGAGACACTCGGTAGCACATCATCAAATTGTGTTTCTAACCTATCAACAGAGTAGAAGTTGATCACCTTGATAACACAACAATAATTTGCCTCAAGTGCATTTTGATTTTCCTGAAGTACTTTCTGGAATGATTTCTCCTGTATTACGTGGGTAATAAATTCTGAGTTCTGAAACAATAAAACTTTCATTACTTTGCTCTTCTATTTCAGTGAGGGTTAGTTGAGTGTGGGAATCTAGGTTGAAAACCTGCCCGATTCTAACTTGCGGGTCATTGCCTCATTGATTTATTGCTGCAACTCTTCACTGAATGCTTGTCACTGAAAAGTCTGGTATCAGATTATTTGTTATACTTAACCTGGATTTTAGTCATTGAAAAAAATTAGAATTTTTAACTTCCAATTTAAAAAACTTCATTATGAAATGTGTATTTTTTTATCTGACTGTGTAGAATCAGTTAATTACATTTTCTTAACACGAGAGCTACTTTTTTATCTTAGGGAAAATTATTAAAGTTTAGATTGTTTTCATCCTTTTATTCTCTCCTTTGAATAATACTAATAAACAAATCAACTCTACTGTATCTATCCTCTCCGGTAAAGTATCTCTTCAACATCTTCCTTTTTTTAGATTTTTGTTCTATTTGCTAGAAGATACTAATTTTCTTCATACTTTCAAAGGTATTTGGGGTTATTTTATAGAGCAACTAACATAATAGGGCATGACAAAGAGGCTCAACCTCTGATATTCTCAGAATTTCAATTGTAAATCTTACTCATATAATTAAATGATCTCAATTTTCTATTAATTGCTTTTTTTCCTACCAGCATTGTTATATACTTAGCGTATGTTTTTATCACTGTGGTACTCACATTAGGATATTTCTGTTCCTGTGTGCATAGGAGTGTATTGTTATTTCCCAGTGCAATAGCTTATGGATGGTGCCTTCTGATAAATCAAGTAAATAATATTAAAATGATCATTCAAAAAACAAAAATGGTTTGCAGCTGCTTTAGTTGTTTAATTTCATCATCTTTATTATCTATAATGTTGTGACTTCTCGGTTTGGTGGTTCTAAGCATAGGCCATGTAGCTGTATTCATAAATGTCGGGAAGGACTGATTCACTCATGCTTGCAGTTTTGGCGGTTGTGTATGCATAGCTGCCCTGCCGGCCTTGCTCATGCCTGGGAAGGCTGGTGCTCTGACTGCACTGGCCATGCTCCTTAGTTGACATGTTCTTTTTTGGATCACAAAGAAAAGAAGGAGGCAGCTACCAAAAATATACAACTTTACTCTGACAGTGATTTCATTTTTATTTCTTTTCACTGTAGAGTGAAACTTTTCCTTTTTTCTTCTTCATCTCATTTTTCATTGTGGGGCTCTAGCCTTACAAAGAAATGCTCTAAAAAATTTTGTTTTTCAGATAATGAAATCATTTTACCTCGTGTCTATTGATGTGACATTTGTGTCATTGTGTTCTTTATTTCTCTTATGACTGTGTGTCTAAACGTGCACAAGCTCTTCCTCTTTTCTCCACGGGATTAGCTTGTTACCATGGTACCATGTAGGGATTCAGTCACTTTTCCCACTGATTGAAAATGCTGTGCTAAATTCTATTATATGTTAAATTCTATTGACATCTATTATTCCATTCTATTTATCTGTTTTTATTTATACTGCAAATGTCATTTTTAAAGTTTTTTTTAATTAAAATGTATTTGCACTACAGCAAGTTTATGTTTATCTAAGGGCTTAGATGTGTTTACATAGCATAACTTGACTCATTTTTATTCACCTGCTGTCCTCTCCCACTTCCCTCCCTTCACCTATAGATCCCTTTTCCCCATGTTCATAATTAGTGCTATTGTTGCTTTGCTTCTTATTTATAGCACACAATTATTACACTTCTTGTGGCTATTTGGTGCCTGTACATGGTACATCTTACATCTCTTTATTTCCTCTTCTTCTTCCTCCTTCCCCCCATCTCCAGTTTCCTAGACTCTTTCCCATTTGCAAAAGATATGTCTCCTGTTTCTTGTTTTTGTTTTGTTTTGTTGTTTTAGTTTTTTGAGATAGGATCTGGCTTTATAGTTCAGGCTGATCCGGAACTTACTGTGTAGCCCAGGTGAGCCTTAAACTTGAGGTAATCTTCCTGCCTCTGCCTCCTGAGTGCTGGGATTACAGGTGTGAGCCACCATGCCTGACTATCTCCTGTTCCTTGTAGCTGTCTTTTATTTCACTTTTTATTTATATTTTGCCTTAATCATATGGTATTTAAAATTGTATGTCTGATTTATTTCATTTAAAATTGAATTTTCAGGTACTAACCATTTTCCTACAAATATCTTTAATTCATTTTTTCACATAGTAAACTAATATCCCATCCTGCATAGATTTATGTTCTTTATCCATTCATCTATTAATGGACATACAGCCTGCTTTCAGGACTTAGCAATTATGAATTATGCTTCTGTAAATATTGATAAGCATATCTCTCTGTAATATGATGTCTTTAGCTCTTTGGAGAAGGTACTTTGATGGGGAATAGCTGGGTCAAGTTGAATTTCTAATTTTAGTTCTTTTGGACTTCTCCACACTTATTTTTATAATTTTACTAGTTGATGTTTCCTTTAATGTAGAAGGGTTCTTCCTTTATTGAAACTGCGCTAGCATTTGCTAAAATTTCTGCAATTTTTAAAATATTTTACCAAATTTATCTTGATATACTTCTGAGTTACAGTTAGCATTCTCCTTAAATGTGCCTCTACATAGAACAAAATATCTGAAAATAGGCACCAACTTAACACAGGTGATTTCGAAAAGAAGAAAACTTTAGGAAGATTAAGCTATTGAATGGCATCCTTCTATTTTACTCTAAATGCTTTCTACTCTTGAAGATATACAGCATAGGGGTAGGTCATCTTCACAAAATTATTATTGCAAGAAAAATGAAATAAAATAACAAACATGATTAATACTTTTAATAAAATGTTTTAAAAGATAAAAACAAGAAAATGACACATGAACTAAAGAAAAAATTGAAATGGAGAAATATAACTAATAAGTAGTCAAATAGTGAATCACAATCATAATGAATTAAAAAGAATGTAAAATGTCTTATTTTACTTGTAGCAAAAAAACAGTAGCATTTAAATGTCAAATTAATACAAGGACTTTGTAGTATTTTTTGCCATAGTGAACATTTAGAATTTCCTGTACATTAATCACCAAGAGATCATATAACTAAATTGAACAATGGTTTTCCAATAAATGTTGAAGGAAAGAATAATTAAATATGAATGTTGACTTGCAAGGGACATTCTTCTCGAGATTTAATTAAATGGGGAAGATCTTACAGAGAAACATTCAAAGTTATATGTGCATAAGTACCTGGTCATGTGTGCTCTGCCTACACAGAAATTTTTTAAATGATGTTCAGAACTTCAGTGAGGACAAACTGAATTCCTAAAAGATATTGAAAACTGGTACAACCACTATCAAAATCAGTATAGATATTCCTCAAAAAATTACAAATAGAAATTCTATTCGACCTAAATAATCCCTTTTTTAAGTATCTTTCTCCCAAAGTTAAAAACATCATATCACATTGATACAAGCAAATCTATGTCTATAGCAGCACATTCATATCAGATCAGTTTTGGATGTGTCCTATCTGTTCATATACAGGAGAATGGATAAAGAGAATTTAGTATTTACACACCATGGAGCACTACTCTGCAGTATAGAAGGGGGAATGTGAGTAATTTGTAGGAAAACAGAGGCACCTTGAGACCAAAATGGGAAGTGAATTAAATCAGACACACAAGCTGAAAAATCACAGGATTTTTCTTATATAAGAAGCCAAATATATTCACAAAGACAGAGAATAGGAGAAAAAAAAAAAAACCAGAAGGAAAAAGTAACTGTGATGGAACATCACCAGTGTATCTCCAAATGGACCTTAGAATTTTATTATGTGTTTTATGTGTTTTCTGTCTGTTACTCTGGCTGATTATCTGTGTTTCCAATAGTTAACATAATGAGAACTTAAAAAACAAATAAAGATATCTGATCCTGGAAAAAAGTTATTTTTTAGAAGTGATGAAGAAGAGGGAAGTACAAGGAATTGAGATGTGTTATGCACATGTACCAATTCCCCTCAATGAATTTAATCATTATATACTACAAGCATCCACTAATAAAAGTTAAAAATATCTTTAAAATACTCAAGTAATCCAAAGGAAGTCAAGAAAATGGACACAGAAAAATAAAATAAACTGAAAACACAATTGCCTTATAGTCAATTGCTTACACATCAATAATTATATTAAATTTAAAAATTAAATATACTCATTAAAATAGTTTGTTAGATGGATTTTTAAAGGCCTGATCCAGCTGTATACTGTCAGTAGAAAACCCATTTTAAATGTAACATTGCAGGTGACTGGAAAACAAATAAGAAAAATTATCATAAAAACACTGGTAAAAGAAAGCAAGTGACATTAACACCAGGCAATATAAGCTTTATAAAACTGCAAGAGCAGAGAGAATTAAGATAGGATGGTACAC